>JAVCKT010107053.1:0-20378 GCA_032273925.1 Rhynchotus rufescens
TATCCTCAACATAAATCTTCTGTGTGGGTTTTGTTTAGAAAGAACATTTAAAACTTTGGACTTAAAATCATGTGAATACCTCGTTTTCAAATTTACGTTTTTTCCCCGGCTTGCATGCCTCCTCCATAACAGTAATAATCCTCAAACACAGGTTGTATTGTTTATGCCTATAAAAAATACAACCAGTTATGGGTTAATCCATTTTGTATTAAAAAAATACCATTAAATTTCTGCCCTAAGGTAATAAAAGAACATCATTAAAATTGTCATTCAAAAGTTAGAATTCAAACTTCAGAAATGACAGAACTGGCGTCAGAAACCTCTGATTCATTCCATGAATACATAATATAAAACCATATTTTGTTGCATAATCACACTCTGAGTGCAGATCTACCAAATCACACAGACCAAGAGTTAGAGCCACACAACAGGCTTGCATTCTATTATACCCCACAGCAAGTCCTATACCTCCTTCTTTCATAGCACAACATGGGACTTTTGTCCTGAGACTACACATCAGACTTACCCAATTGCATGATGCATGATGTTGCTATGTGCAGCCTATGGATGAAGCAGTGATAAAAAAAAATTGTGCCTAGTGGGAAACATGCCACCTCGTGCTCTAAGAAACTGGGAAGGTTGCTCTGGAAGCTAATACTGTGATCCTCTTCCCATCCTAATGGCCTAATGTACAGGCATTACGCTGCAACAGAAGAAATTAAACCATGCATTTTTCTTTTTCCACAAAACTGTAGTCTAATTCCACATGCAGGATGGTCTGTAAGCTAATGAGTGGCAATTTTCTTTATTTTCAAAGTTTTTCCTTGGAGCCCTATCTCCTGCACATTCTTCAAGCCTTGTTATATGGACAGAATGAATGGTCCTCATTAGATAATCAGAAGATTTCACAGGCACCATTTTCCCCAAATACATCTGTGAAAAGTGTTCGGCTTTATTTGACAGAAACTGAAGCTGATGACAAAAAGATAAAAGTAGATGTTTTCAACAATTTTGATGGGCCAATTTGAAATACCTGAGATCTAATTTTTGAGATTATTTTCCATTATACATAACTTTGTATAGAGAACTCTGGTAGAATTCATCAGCAATTGCTTAGCTGTAGAGCAGCCCCATCTTCATAGCTACCACCTAGGAAATGAATTTAAATCCTCTTCAAATTCCTTCTCCCTACACTCCTTTTCTTGAAATCACAGTACCTTTTTATCAATATATATGAAAATTTCCTTCTCTCCTCTGCCCTGGTTTTCATTTCCAATCACTCTCCAGGCTCCTCATCCAGTCATAGTTCCTCTTATCAATCCCAGGCAGGGATTGCTTAGCCTGCCTCACTAAAAAGATGCCTAACACATCTCTCTCACTTCTCAGTTATGCTGTTCCACAGGCTTTTTTTTTCCCCTGGTATATTTGGTCACAACAGGTCTTCTCTAACTCTTCCCTTCTAATCTAATTCTCATCTTTCCTTTTATGATTCTTCTCCATTCTTTGTCTCCCCACACACTGAATTTATTCTATTTCCTTCTTTTGAGCTTACTCTATTTGCTACAGTAAATGCAGATTATTTGCTCTTCTTCAGCGGGCCCAAGGTCTCCAGAAATCAAGTAAGGGGAAAGGATTCTGAAACTCCTCCACCCCTATTCTGGTGAATTCTCAGCTATTTTGTGGGTGTTTATGGGTTACTTACTGTGGTTATTTCTGAGCTAAGAGGAAATGGAATATATTTAGTATTTCAATAGGAAAGATATGGAAAAAATGTCAGCAGTATTTGGGAGAAGAATCAGTGTGAGCACAATAGTAGGACAGGATTTTTGGGACATTTTACCTACTGAAATTCAAGAAGTGTCTATTGCGCACTGTCAACTAGCATATTGCACTGGAATGGCAAAAAAAAAAACTTACACTATAGTGTAAGCTACATAAAATATCTTTCCTCTGATATTATTTGTGGGTGTAAAGAGGGAAGTAGAGTGATTAAAGCAAGCGGCTGAAGAAATGACTGTAATATTTTGGCTGATCTTTTTTTTTTCCAAAATATTCAAACATGTACAAATTTAGTCCAGATGATGAAAGTTACAAAACTATACACATTTTCAGCTACCATGCTAAGAACAGGTTTTGCAATTGTCAAGTGCTGTAAGGATATGCTGTAAAATGTTTTAAAAGGTTTTATACAAGTTTATAAGTCTATATACCTTAACTCGTGTGTTTCTATGGAAATTATGAGTTCAGAATTATAACATTTTTCATACTCTGCTTACATCTTAGATTTTAAAGCTAGAAACTCTATTTTCCCAGGTTGAACAAATATTGGTCAAGAATGATTTGTATGTAGTTATTCTTGCCTTGGGTCAGGGAAAAAAAAATGAATTCATGTTCTCCTTAGCTTTCTCTCAGACGTATTCCTCTGATTAATATAACCTTTTCTCAAGTCTTACACCCACACACCTTAAAGACTACAGATTCAGGCATTCACATCATTAGTAGGCTGAAACAAGTCTTTTGCATCCTCAATGTATGTAGACTGCTCATGATAACCGCATCCTAAAAAAGGTACCCAATTAAAAGAGCTGTTTATCAAACTCATTGAGTGTTTTACCTCTAGCCATTTTAGATGTGGCAAAACGTCATGAAAAGATACCACAGAAATTAAAATATCAAAAACACTGTTGAGGCTTTATTTCCATTAGGTGGTGGAGAAGGGCAGGGGATTGACATAATTGATATTGAGGACCCAATGTTGACAACTTCAGCACTTTACTTTGGGCTACCTCCACTCTCCACTCTAAAAAGTACACTTGGTGAGCTCCTGGAGTGTATCTTTGGCTTTAATTTCATGAGAAAGAACCTAGCTCCAGTCCAGTTCCAACTGACTTCAAAATTACATCTTTACCGAAACCAGGACCTTAATGTAGGGACATTCTGATATCAAGGTTTCTGAAGCTACAGTGTAAGTCAGGATTGAACATATTGAAGTGTATGAAGTGAAGCATGCAAGATGAAAATCAGACCTTTTAACAACATTACTGAGTTTTAAAACTAAATTTCCAGGGATTGTATAAAGGTTTATATTTGCCTACAAGGGAAAGGAAGGAAAACAGACAGCTTGAGGTCTGACAGGTAAATTAGAGATGATGTTCATCAACATTTTAGTGAATTGCCAGGAACTGTTACCTTAGCTGGATGAGCTAGTCAGCCTGTAAATTCATTACTATCTTAACTGAACTCTCCAGATATGCTGCCCAAAGGAAAAAGAACCTGCTTTATTTTTAGCTGGGGTCATGGTGAGTTAGAGACAGAGAATCTGGGTGGGATATGTAACATGATTCTTAATGTGTTGCCAGAAGCTACCAATTTCAAGATTCCCAAAAGTCTCTATTAGAACTGAATTTTAACAATTTAAAGAGGACACTGTACTTAATGTGTGTATGATTATAGTCATAATAGCTGGCATACAGAAAACTGTTATTCAGATGAGACATGTATAATAATTCTTTTGTTGATCAAGGGAGATTCTCTGCTTACTTATCCAGTGTGGGTAAAGGCAATTCTTCTATAGAAGTATTTGAGTGTTTGTTTGATTTAACAAGTATAATTTATGTACTGAATTTACAAACATGCATGAAATTTCAAACAGACAATTATGTGTAGGCAGAGCCTTATAGTCCCTAATAAAGAAAAGCAATACGGTTTAAGATATTCCTTATCCCTACTTTTTCAAATAATGAAGTCAAAAAATTCTATAACAAAATCCATAGGTTTAAAAAGGAGTATTTAGTAAATATGAAAGAATATGAGAATAATCCAGACCCTTTCTTCAAGATTAACTTTCAGTACCCTCCTCCATTTAGCGAGTCAGGCAATAAAAATAAATCAATATTTGATCCAGATCCCAGACCAGATGCAACATACAAACATGCTAAAAAGAAAATTGCTCCGTATTCATATTCTGAATTCTAATAATAACAAACAGATAATAAATAATAACAAAACTGATCTTATATTCTTCATCTGTTAGATTAAAAAAGTTCTTTGCTCCCTTTTGCCTCATAGAGTCAAATAATTTTTTAAGCTTTTGTTATGTTATGATAGAAATAGATTTATTTATTTAAATTTTATCACTGTAATCCAAGTTTTACAGATTTCAAATCACTCCTCTGGTTCTTTCTTGAACATATCCCAGTTTTTCAGCTTATTTGTAAGTGGGAGGTCTAAATTCAGGTTTTAAATCATAAATTTAAAATGCAGGTTTCACAAATGCTGAGTACAGACAAAGCACTTGTCTTCTAAGTTGTCAAATTAGAAAAGGAAATATGTCACCATGTCCAAGAAACACATAAACTCTATGGTTCAAAAGAACTGGGGCAAACAGGTCTCAAAAGCACCTGTTAATCTCCGATGTCATCATGATACTGATCTGAAGGATTCTAAAAGCAAAAGTAAATCTTCAGAGTTAAAGGCCCTTACAAATATCTTGTTTGAAAGTTTTTAGTGGTTTGAGATTACTTTTTCCTCTTTAAAATTGGTTTTATAAGGTATTCATGAGCCTGAAAACTTTACCATCATGTGTATTGCACTCATCAAATCCTGAACTTGTTCAGTCCACTTCATGTTTTCATAGACCTGGCCTTTAAAAGGCTCCCAGACTAGTCAGAATGAGGAGCTTAGAGGCTTGAGCCTAAGTTATGAATGATGTCCCACTCCTGGGGTTCTGCTCTGAACATTTTCTACCTATGTTTTTCTATAGCACTTATCTATGCCTTCCTTAACTTTGTCATTTTCCTTTATTTTTAATAATATCTTGGCTTAGCAACCAGGAATATATCTATTGAAATCTTTAAAATCACAATTAGTGAAACAACTAAAAATAATACAATAAAACATGTGATTAGCACATATTTCTCCAGCTTTGGAGTGCTATTGCTACAGTTATGCAATGAAGTAAGAGTCATTACCATCCTCAAAAATATCCAAATCATGTCAGTCAAGTGGGCTTTCCTGCTAAAAATACATACTAGCTGAAGAAATAAAGGACGTTATTTAAACATGAGACTTATTTCACAGTTATTTTTCAAGATAATCTACACTTTAATATCCATTCTAACGTTATAAACATTAGCACATGATGCTGGTCATCTGCTATAAACCTCAAAACAAAGCCATTGTTTTTAAAGAGAATCTCTTTAAAATCTCTTTATGGGCATAAAGAGAATGCCTTTATGGGCATTTACCACTTTATTGGCAATGACTAAGTCACTTTTTGAAAAGACAGGGGAAATCAGCTTCATATTCCAATTAAAAAAAAATCCACACATTGAGGAGCTGCACTTACTCTAAACATGCAGGAGAGAGATGAGGTAGGTTTAACTACTGGAGATACTCTTACCACGTTGGCTCAACCAAATACAACTACTCTGAACCTCTAGCAAGGCCCAGTCCAGAACCCACTTTCAGTCGTTCTTCAGGATGACACATATATTTTTTATTTTCCTTTACGATGCTAACTGATACATATTACTACAATAATTTGTACATAAAACAGGAGAAATAAATAAAAGTGACAGGTGAATATTATCAACAATGTGTTGAGGGGGGGTTGATAGTTATTATAAAAGTTTCCAATTTCTCTTCTGCTTTTCTCATAGCAAAAGAAGCACCTGACACGTGGCTAAAAGCCAAGAATGTAACAATCAGGCACAAATATTCTTTAACTTTCTTCTTTCTTTTCTCACTTTCATCATTTTACTTAAAAGCATTTTCTTCTGTTTCTGAAACAACCTTTCAGTCAGAAAGCTACAGAAAATCAATAGAATTTTTCTTTGTAGGGCACCATTTTTTGGTTCACATCTAAACCTTAATAGCTTTACAGCAACTCATCCTCCCCAGAGGAGCAGAACTTGTCAACAGCTTAAATCTACTACATGAACACTGTGCTGTATGAACTAGACAATCAAACTGTTATACAACATAATGCAGTAGAGACCTGAATTATATGATTTCCACTTAAGTGAAATTCTGCTAGCTTACTTGGTGCTCACTCTTCTGCCAGATATATAGAAAATCAGAGACACCTTCCTCACCTACCAGAGACAGAAGATGATGAACAGAAAATACAACTGTACAGCCAGAGGCTTCCACAAGAGAGCCTGCAATAAGTTCAGATGTGTTAATGTCTCATTAAGTCAGTCCGTAGGCTTCCTATTCCTGTGAGCAATCCCATGACTCCACTTTTCCTTCCATTTAGCTGTAAGCTCTGTAACTCCCATCTCATTTCAAAATTCCTTTTTTCCTAACCCGCTTTGCTGGCCCATAGTCAACATACCCTCCCCTCTCCACTCCACAGCTCTGCTTGTTCATGCTCAGCCACACACTTGCAGTTTGGGGCCTAGTGTGACCTGACACTTATTTCTTCTGTTCCTTCAGCAGGAGAGGTCATCTCCATACCACCAACCTGCAGCCCCTTGGCAGGAAACTGAACCAGCTATTTCCAGTAAATCCACTATTTCCGAAGTGCTTCTGGACAGTCGAAGGGACCTCCAGGCAAATCTATCTCTGTTATTTGAAAAAACCTTGTCTCAGCAAGGAGAGATAATCCTGTTGTCTGTGATCAGCACACTCTAAACCACAGCCTTGCAGCAGCTAGTGAACCTGTGGTTTGAAATCTCACCTCCAAGGGGCGAGGCAGTCAGATACTGAACTAAAGAACAGGTACATCCTGGTGACCAGATACCAGAGAAACACAGAGGAAAGGAGGTTAAGTTGAACCAGGAAATTTTTGAAGATCCCTCCAGCCTCACAGAAGTGAGTCTAAATCGAAGAATTGTTTCTACTATCTAAAATAGCCAGGTTCACAGACATATAAGAGCGTCTGAGTATAAAACTCATCATTTTGGATTTTCAATCTGAAAGTCGGTTTTTCTTCCGCAGTGAAGACGACAGGCAAGATATTAGGCTCCCCTCACTGTTCCCCAGCTTTTCTGTTCTCATTGCATCACCACAACTATCACACTGTCAGTGTGAGTGCTAGGGTCATACACTACAGTATTACAGCTTTGCAATGGCCTGCTCTCAGCAGAGTTGTTTGACTTTTAGAGCAGTTATTGCCCTTTTATTTCAAAGGCACATGCCTGTGTCTGTTTTGTACTGTTTAGAAACAGTTCAAAATAAAACTGTTGTGTGCTGTTTGGAAAAACTCAATACAGGACATGTAGGAGTCTGCCGGGAAGTTTCTAATACTCTGCATTCTTTCTTTTTCTACATCTCCAAAAGGAAAGTCGTATTACAAAGAGTGGTTCTAGCAGTAGTTGTTCTGCAAGGAAGAACATGGAAGTATCATTTTAAGCTCTATTCCATTTTTTCTCTTTGCCTAGGGTATACTGACATGAAATTAATCTCATCTAAAAGTTTAAAGAACTTAATTCCATATTCTTTTGTGATTGTTAAAAGAAAGAAGCAGGAGGCAAATTTAACTACAAAGTGAGGTTCAATTATTTCAATTACCACCTCCTGCCTAAATTAAGTCTCTATTCCTTCAAAGACATCTGCAATTTTACATTCATTTGTTCTTAAAATAACATTAATTATAACAATTTCAGTGGAAGCGATGAAATATATGTACAAATTAAACAATTACACACGTGCATTAAAAAGTTATATATTTAATCTATAGTTACCTACTTAGTTACCTACTTTATATTATTAATTATTCAACTAAGAACAAATCAAAACACATATATCCTGATTATGTTCCTATGAAAATATCCTTTCTACACACATGAACTATAAAGGTCATATGACAGTCCATTTTGGAGGCTATTGCACAAAAAAAAAAAAAAAAAAAAAAAAAAAAAAAAAAAAAAAAAAAAAGATGATATTAACTGATGATATTAAGTAATTGACACAGAAAATGTGCAGTAAAGGCACATAATTTAGAAGTATCATGCTATCACTTTGGTGCTTTTGCTAGGATGGAGACAATAGAGGCTAGTGGAAATTTTTCCTTTGGTTTCTTTGTGTGGGATGTTGTTAGAGTGTGAATCAATGAAATTAAAAAAGATGAAAAAGCTTCAGGAGATAGAAAAACAAAATAGAGGAGGAGAGAACAGAATGTAAGAATGAGGCGTAGACGATAAAGGAGTGAACAAAAGATGGCAATGGTGCTCCATGTAGGGTCTCAGGAAATACACTGCAATAGGATTGTTTTCAAAAAACATAGATAAAGGCCTATTTAGGAAAAAAAAGTAGGTTTTTGCAACATATTCTGTAGTATTTGTCAATCTCTGTGTACAGATTTGATGTAAGTTCCACAAAATGGTAGTGCAAAAAAAAAAAAAGGCTTCTAAGTCTTTATAGTGGGGAAATGATTTCAAGTGCAGTGGGCATACAGGAGGGTTGTGGGCATACAGGAGGATCATGAGTTTTAATTAAAAACAATTCTCTTGTATGACTGTTGATAGCCAGGTAATGAACCAACACGTAGTGGCATTTTTCTGAGAGACATTTTAAATTTCATGGAAAATCCTAGGAAATTTATATACAATTAAAAAAAAAAAAAAAAAAAAAAAAAAAGAGTGAGAGGCAGATGCTATAATTTTGAAGTGAATAAAGGTGAATAAGCAAGAAAAATTAATTTCTGCTTAGTGTCAGACTCCATTCAGCCTTTCCTATGGAAACCATACTCTGTGTATCCAGAGGGCAAGAACAGAAAGACACAAAAGATGC
The DNA here is from genome assembly GCA_032273925.1 of Rhynchotus rufescens. Taxonomy (NCBI): domain Eukaryota; kingdom Metazoa; phylum Chordata; class Aves; order Tinamiformes; family Tinamidae; genus Rhynchotus; species Rhynchotus rufescens. Next base: position 8,737 of record JAVCKT010107053.1, read on the forward strand.
ATAATCCCATCATGAACAATCTGCATATGAAAAATCTCATCTCCGGGCTTCAGCTTAAACTACAGTGGACATTACCAAGAAACTAGTGTGAAGAACTTTCCTTTTTCAGCTCTTTTTACTATGTTCCACCCTCCAACCGCATAGGTTAATACTGTTGCTCTGATAGGATCATGTCAAAGGAATACTGATTTATCTTCGTGGTACTTCCAACATACTTACTGCGTTCCCAAGACCCTATGTACATCCTTATCCTGCCCTATCAGTTTAAAGGACTGAGTCAGAAGGAGAGAAAGGATACACTTAATTTATTGCAAAAGCACATTATGTGTTCTGTTTAGACTTAAGGATGGAGTTTGTCATCAGTCTGCAATTATCTTGCATGACCTGGTTTAGTAGGATGAATGGTCCTGGACCTAGGCATTGAAATCCTCTGCACAGCACCGAATAACCTTCTGTATTTTACAGCATATGACATCATTCAGCAAATAATAAATCAATGCCATGTGTGCAGTGAAGTTGGAAAGTTAGTCGAACTTCTCATGGGCAATGGTTCACATTACAGCAATACCAGTAGAGTTATAGCTGTTAATATGCTGGAAATTTAAGAGTGGCCCACACCTTTTTAATTCTGTGCTCATTATCAAAGTCAAGTTACTTTTATTTGCCTTTGCTTCCAAAACTCTCCTGTCTTAGAAAGGCAACAGGTCTAAAGAAGCCTGACTGTTTCAGAATGCCTTTCAAAATTTAATTGTTTTCAAAGACCTTTTATTCCAGAGTTGCACAAAACTTATCAGATTATAGATAACTTCTGATCTGTGGATCAAAAAAAGATACTTTGACTTACTACCTCACTTGTAGGAAAAAAAAAAAAAAGCACAATTTTATTCTGGAATCACAGTCAATATGTCCAGTTACAATTCAGTGAATCATGAATCTCTATATGAGATAGGAAATTAGGGATCAGATTTTTTAAAGGCAGCCCCTGAGTATTTTCAGTGGCATCACAGGCAACTAAATTGTATCCATATAATCAATCTGACTTAAAACTACTCATGCTTATTGAATTCAGTAAGTTAACTGGTGAAGAAGGCAGAAAATCTGAGCCTTGTGGAGTCATTAAAGGCATTTTTCTTCTTAGAATCTTGCTGAAGGGCATTCAGTGCAATGGAGCCAGGAGATTACTCCTGATAAACTAGTGACTAGTGAGTGATATAAAGAGCAGGTGAGAGACTTGTTGAAATTTGTGCTCCTCAGAGAAGTTCCATTTGAGTCATAAGATTTTTAGATAATAAGAGGTGTAGATTCCTTGTTCCTCTCCATGTCAAATAATTCTAAAAAGAAAACTTGAATAAAACCACTCTCCTTTTCTGACCTCTAATTTTTCAATCATTCTTTCTCTCTGCATCTTACTTTTTGACTTTTCTTGGTGCTTCTCCTTAAATGCGCATATAGCCGTTGCTAAAAGTCTGCAACAGTCTTAAAAATACCTGACAAATAGCTAAAGAATATGTTGAGTCAGGCACTGCCTGGAATAGACAATGATTCCTCAAGATATGAAAAGAACATTTTCAGACCTTTTCCTTTTATACCGATAAAATTGTGTGAGGAGAAAAAAAAGGCTCTGCTTATCCCAAACCATCTTTGCTCATTCTCCATAGTGAAACAATCATTTCTGTATATGACCTCAAAGTCATACATTCAGTTCAAAAATTTTAATATTTAAGAGGAACTTTCACACATGGGAAAAGCTTATAGAAACCAGTAATAATTTTCTCTCCTGATTTTCTTTGGCATTCAAGTTGTAAGAGATATGGCATGTTACTTTTCTTTAATGGTTAACAGCCTTTAAAATTACTGTTAAGATTTCTTCCCATAAGATCTAAAAAGCTATCATGTAGAACGGTCCAAATTCCTATATTGTTCTTATGTACTAATATTACTTCTAGACATAATTCCAATCCATGATAAATTACAGCTGAAATCAGCTTAATCATGGACAGAAATACTGCAGCCCCCCAATTCTGATGATGGCTTCCAAGAACTTACCCAGTTCCCCTCTCCCTGAAAGTACTCATCTGGAGTATGTCGGCCAGGGAGGGTGAAGAAGAGCTTGCCTGCCTTCCTCTACTACAACATCACCCTCTAAGCGATGTTGAAAAAAGGTGTCCGAGAATAAGATCTGAATCTGAATTGCAAAGCCTAGGAAAATGGCCTGATTATCTCTATAGGAGGACAGAGCAAATAGGGTCTGGGCAGAGAGAAAGGCAGAAGTTAGATAAGCTGTCTAAAGGTCCCAGCATTCATGGATATATTTTCTTAATTATTTTTGACCCATGATCCAGTGCTCAGTTCCCTCATGTGCTAATTTTAAAAGGACAAGGGATCCTCTTGGCTGCCTACATGAACAGCAGTATCACAACTACCTTCACAGAGAATATTTAATAGCAGAAACTGAGATATGGATAATTAATCTCTGCATGAACTACAGGGGTACTCACAGCATTTTTCCCTCACTGCAGAATGATATATTGAGCTGATAAAGCACAAAGTGGTGACAATGTCTGGCCAACTGTTGACGTGGTACTTCAATATAATGCTTCTTCAGGGGGTGGGCTGGGACAGGTAGGAGATGGAAACACAGAACTTGTGTAAAGTTCTGTGGTAAAGGGAGAGGAGCAGTTGCGACAGAGATGCATTTCTAGAAGCAGCACGCAGATGATGTAGGAATAAACTTGCCTCAGGACAGAGCAGAGCTCACAGCAAGGGCAGACTGAACAGCACAAGCAGTGTTTTCTGTTCATCATTTCCTGACTACTGTCAATCAAGACCTTTAACTTTTGAGAAGTGTAAGAATGACTTCAGCATTTACCCCAAAGCTATTTGAGCTGTATAACATAACAAAGCATTTCTCCCTTCCCGTCGTTTGAGAATATGATCTAATTCCACAGTTCAACTGTGGGAGTTTTTAATACACATTAATCATGAAATAAATGTATACATCTTTTCTGCAGCCTTTAAGGCAAATAATAATAATGACTTTGTTCTCACTTGCATCAGCATTAATAGGCATTTCTATAGCTACCAAGTTTACTGAAGTTTAAGAATTTATTTTACCAATTAAGCTAAGAGTACATAAGGTCTGATGCAAGGAGTCACATATTATGCATCTATAATCTGCAGTGATGAAAAAACTCTAATATAAATCTTTGGAAAATGAAGTAGATTTACAACATGGGTTCTGCAGGCATTCTTCAGAGTTTAATATTCAACCTTGTAATAGCATGATAGGTGATGAATGGTTTAGTGTCATAAGCCCCCCAAAACTCATACTCATACTAAAAACCATTTTGTTGCAAGAATATTCAAATTAGAAATCCAGTGATTTTTTTTTTTCTTTTATGGAAAAATGCTTCAGGATTTGACCCTTAAGCTGTATATTATGTTTCTTATAACGCTGCGAGTCACAACTGCACACTTTGCAAGATTAAGTAAACTGTCAGGACTCAATAATTAACATTAATGGTAGAAAAAAAAGTTATTAAAACAATAACTCAAGTCATCCATAAATTAAAGCCAGTGAAAATGGTCAAGGTGGCAAAGATAGCTAGTATTTTTAAATGCTGGGTCATGTTGAATATTTGTTTCCAATGTCTGCATCGTTTCCCATATATTTCAGTATTACGAAGACCTTGCGGAGAAAGAAAAAAAATCAGCACCTGATGAATAAGAAAATAAAAATCATATCTAGTCTAAAAAAAATAGCTAGGAATAACAATGCAACAAAACTATCCTGATGTTGGCATTTAATGAAGTTTCAGCAAGCCAGTCACCTACTCTTTTTAAATTCAGCTGATCCCTGCCTATTATATTATTGCTTGCAAATTCTTCTGAGAAAAGGATATCCTTCACAGTTTTAAAACTTCGACTGGAGAGTAGCAAGTCATTTAAAGTAAATCTTAAGAGGCCATGTTTATTGCATGTTTAGGACATGTCTATTCAGAAAATAGACCCCCTATATCTGAGAAGATACTGAGCAATATATTTCAGTTCCACAACCTATCTATTAATCAACATAACTTTGCAAAAGTTTAATTTGAGCATCAGGTATGTCTCTGCGTGTTTGAAAATAATTTGTACTCCATTCATTACAAAAAAAATATTCTAATTAGTTTATAGAGAAAAAAAAAGAAGAGCAATAAAGTTAATTTCTTTTTCTTGTGAGACAACTGCATAATGCTAAAAGTTATCACATTTATATATCACAGTTTCTATCACAGTTTCTGTGTCCTTTTCAGTTGTCTCCAGAACCAAGTTCAGGAAAAGAACAGTAGTTTTCAAATCATCACATAAAATAATATTGAATCTCATAGAGTCTGTCATTGCCATGCCCCGAAGACATGTCTGGCCCACTCAGTCTTTCACAGCAGAACTGTGTAAGAAGTGCTAAAACTGAGTGTTCACTCCTATAGCTGTGTCCCTGAGCAGAGAACAAGAAAGAGGAAAACAAGAATACAAAGGAAACCTGAACTTCATTCAACAAATTCCTCCCATGACACCAAGATTTCACACAGATGCTTAACAAAAGATTATCTTTCATATTAAAATGTATGATTCCAGTCATACCTTTTTAAAATCCTCATAGAGGGTTAGAACTTACTTCCTTTGTTAAATGAACTGATTTCATTAACCAAAGATCCCATTTGCATAAAGTTGCATGAAAAAGTATTCACAGCTCCAAAAAAATTTTCAAAAAATGTTTGTAAAATACAATTTGAATCCACAAAATGTGGTTAAGCACTCCATCAAACTCCCCGTCTTCTCATACATAGAGATGTACTCAATTACCTTTAATCATTTGGAAATGTATAATGCAAAAAAATCAACATCCTGATGCCAAGATTTCTGCAAGGGTTGGAAAAAAAAATCTCAAGAAATTATTAAAATCACACTCACTTGTCCTAGAATAGAAAAAATAGTATAATGAATTATCTAACTATAATATTAGAAGTGGCAAATATATGTATAATTTGCTTATACACCATTGAGAAATTCTCATTAAAAGAAAAATATGCTGACTTTTTTTAAAGAGCTAACAGATAAGAGGTTTACCCCCAACATACTGAGATAAATTACTTCCAAGTGAAATCAGTGCTTAAACATTCCAGCATATCTAAACGTCCATTATTTCTCTGTTACAGTAGCCCATAAAACCAGTAATCTGAAGGGATAGACATGACCCAGATGAAACATGGCTCTTGTGGGTCACAACCCTGAGAGACACTCAAGTGAACCCACAGAGGGCAGTAGAGACTTAGCAACCTTCAGGATGTGGTCTAGGAGCAAACAAATTTGATTAAATCAACATTAATCCCCACAAAAATGTACAGTGTTAAGGTGTTAATTTCCCATGCAGGAAATAAATGGGAGGTTATCAACCCACACAATGAAAGAAGAACAAAACATCAATGTGTTACCAAACGCCACAGTAATGTAACGTAGACTTTGGATATCAGACTTGTATCAGACTTTGGATAACACTACAAAGATCCCCATATCAATTGGACGGAAGGAGGTTAAAATAGTAACAGTAGACTGAACAAGATCTACTGAACACTTTTTACTGACTAAAAAAAAGTTTCATACAACTTCTTGTACCTATAAATTCAACATAGAAGGCTCAAGCCTCCTATTTACAGCTTTCTACAGCTACCTAACAGGGCAGGACAGAGCCAGAATCATCTCAGAAGTTAACAGTGAGAGATGATAAGCAATAGGCAGAAGCTGTAGAAAAGAAATGTCCAGTAAGATATTAGGAAAAATATTTCACCATGAGGGTTTTTGAGTGCTAGAAGAGGTCATCCAGAAAGATTGTGAAATACCTGCTTTTAGAGACAGCCAAAGTTTGACCAGATCATGCCCAGCACCACCTGTTTTAATGTTCTGATTTAGATGTTTTATTCTCAATATGGATCCTTTCCTGAAGGATGTGTGGCCTTACTTATATGTTAAAAAATAAGGTGGAAGTTTATGAGCATAAATGATGGGAGATTCTGAAATTCATCTGGAGAATTAATAACTTTTCTTTAGCTATTTCACACTTGCTACAGTAATGAAAGGTAAACAAATCAGGAAAAATATTTGACCATATCTATTATGTCCATACTTATCTTTCTTATTTTTTTTTAATGAAAAAAAGTGTTTTAAATGAAAGAAAAGGTATTTAAATGCCAAGTCTCTATCTTGAATAAGGCAATTTTTAAGTATAACTGAATGTCTGCTTTTAAACATGAATCTTATATCTAAGCTTCTTTTAAAAAAAAAATGTTTTAAAGTACTGAGCTCTCCTTCTTTAATAAGTTAATAGAAACAGCAAAGTCTAAACAGCACTTCAGCGCTTATGCAATTCAATCTCCATTATATAACATCTAAATATAAACATATAAATAAATAATCAATAGTAATAGATATTATTTGCAAGTGGTACCAGAACAGTTAGTTAAAAAAAAAAAAAAAAAACTTCAACGAGTTTACCCAGGAAAGATAATAATGTCAGACATTTCCCAAAATTTTCATAACCACGGTCTTCAATGCTTTACTAGCTTATAGAAATGGAAGAGGTTAATTACTCACAGAAAAATAGGAATGAAAATGAATTTGCATGTGCACACAAATATTTCACTTGTTATTTTCAGCAGGTGCCTCGTCAGAAATACTAGGTTTTTATGGATGATTTTCTCATTTAGGAGGTATAATAGGTGTAAAGCGAACAGAAAAGGGACTCTAAAGGAATATTTGGACTGTTGGTAACATTTTGAAGCAATCAATATTTATGGTGTCTGAGCATTAAAAATCTACCATCTTAAATGCTATTCTGTTACAATAATGATACACTGCACTGTTATACTACCTCACACTGAGAAATCAAAAGACAGTTATAAACCATCTTTAAGCCTTAGAAACTCTGTTACATAAGTTCAGGTTTCTTCAGGAAAGAGAATAGACAAAGAATGGATCCATGTTTTGATCACATTCCAGGTGAGTATATCCTACTGAGTTACATGAAAAATTCAAAGTAAATTCAGAATCATTTCTTTATTTTGAGCATTCCCTAACCATGTGGTATTTTTTACTGAGACATCAACAACTATCATTACATATTTGTGTGTGAGTGACTCTGTATTCACATCTCAGTGATAGCTATGAATAGTTCCAAACCTTTCTTCTCCAATTCTCTGCATCTTCATCAATTATGTTGCATACATCAGCCATGAATTCTGTTTGCGTTCATGCTGCTCTTTTTCCTAGCGCCTCTAAAGATTATTTATTGAAACAATAAAAATGTAATAGATCTGACATTGTATTGCTTTCCAACAGCTATTATATTTACAGATATTTTTATATAAACACATTGGGACAAATTCTTTTCCAACGTAAGATGAACAGATTTACAACTCTGTAAAACTAACTTTTTAAAATTTTAACTGGGGAAGAGTACACCATGGCTGCCCTCAATTCATGGCTTCTCAGCAAGCAAGAATCATTATTTAATATATTGGATATCTTCCTTTTGTTTTTATTTCTATGTTCGTCCTTGTCTTTTAATAATTAAACTTGTAGAGAAACTGATAGATAATTTAGATACAGCCTAAAATCATTTTCAAAACATTTTTTTTGTGCCTACAGTTCTGTATTAGCAAAGATTCCATTATTTTTATATCCTCTGGCAAATGAATGACTGATATAGAGAGCTGTCTAAAAAAGCTCACAAATCGGATCAGCACAAGTAAATTCAAACAATCTCTCTGAACCCAAAAGTAAAGTTGCTTTCCTAGTCTTAGGTAAACAAACTTAAAACAATTGCTATCTTTTCTACAAATAATCTATCACTCATTCTTCAAGAACTGCTGAGAAGACGATACCAGAAAATCCGTCATGTAAGAGACACACAAAGTGAGAGAGAATGTTCAAAGACAGGATTTTGGTTTCATTCCTCAGGAGAGACATTTTCAAATAGATTTTTATAAGAGAAGAAAAATTGCAGGGAGAAACATTATATCAATGATTTAAAAGCAATGTGGAGACTTATAAAATATAAGAAGATGTCCCCAGGGTCCACTGACGTTTCTAACACAGAGGTTTTTTTTTTTTTTTTTGGTAGCCAGTGGGAGTTAAATAAATTCTAGGAAGATATTAAAGTTAAGCAGGCTATGACAGCTAGTCTATCTTTTTGTCTTAATAACATCAGAGTTCAATGATTTTCTCTTGTAACAATTCACACTGATTGAAGAGTCTTCTCCAGATGAAAACAGAATTGACCAGCTAAAAGTTTCTTTGCTACTGCTCTTACTCAGATCATCAACCTTGCCTTGGATTTGTCTTGTCTGTGAAAGATCTCTTGTCATGAAAACTTTTCCTACTGTGCAAGAAAGGACAGCTATATTATTATGATTTAAGTAGTCAAGAATAACTAATAGCTTGATTTTTTAATTAAAAAAATCCTTTTTACAGCAACTGCAATTAATGATTATACCTTAAAGACTGGAATATAAGAATAGCACAGATGCATAGCAGAATTATCAGAGTAACAAACCCAAGAATGAGGGCAAAGCACATACAAATTAATCTTCCAGTCTGCACACACAAACCTTTTTACGATATCACAAACTATCCGTATGAACAAGTAACTAGCTCTGAATTAACAATGTGAATAAATAATCAGCATGTACCTTTTGAAGGTACAGGAAAGGTCAGTAACTGCACATAAATCAGTACTTCTGTTTTCTAAATGTTTGTGGTTTCCCCCTACACTAACATAAACCCCTTTTTCTACCACATTCAGTCTACCAGTATTATCTTGAGATAGAAAAGTATTATGGAAATGAGTTAGACTGACAGATAAAGCTCCAGATCATCAAAGGCGATTAAGCCCCTAACTCCTTCAGACTGCAGCCTTGGAGATCTGACTGAAGGGCTGTTCGTTCTGAAGGTCACACAGGATGTCTGTAGAACACAGAATTCAATCCATCTCCCTGAATTCCCAGAACATTATCCTAATTACACGTCCTTGAATCCCTATGCCTTAAGAAGGTTGATGAGATAGCTCTTCTATATTAATAATACATAATAATATTTTCAATGTAGATAAATATTGTCATTTTAAGGCTATACATTGTTCAGTGGAAAATTATGTGAGGAGTTGTCAGTTTTAAATTGTTTTAATTAGTTTTATTTTTGCATAAATCATGATTACTTCAGTTGTTTATTCATCTGGCTATCTCATTGTAGGTTATAATATTTAGTCTCATCTGTATCATGTTAGGCAATATTTGCATGTATGTGAGGTAATTTTCTGAATAGCTTCTTTGCCTGCCCTCTGCCCTAGGCACTGCTATGTGCCAAGTTAGCAGGAGGAATGTGGTTAGCTGCAGTCTCTGGTTCAGGCATTAGATGTCTCTACGTACTGTAAAGGATTCTGTGCAAGGTGTAGTCCCCTGGTAAACAACACAGAGGTACACTAGGCCAGTTCTGAGAAATCTGCTTCTTGTAGCTATACTCATAGCTATTCTCTTAAGAAAGTGCCCTTTCTTTAAGACAATCTGTTGTGCACCACTGTGCAGAGTTCAAGTAGTTACAAAGCCAGAAGCATCAATTAGTTATTCCTAGTTAAATAACTTTCAGGCTCTTCAGTAGGACAAGGTCAATGGCCAAGTTGGCCCCTCTGTTTTGTCCAGCATTAGGTTAAAGCAGAACAATGAGAACTAAAGTTCCTTTGACGTGCACCAATCATTTGCCATGAGCATTCTTCCTTTGTCACTTGAGCCTGTGCTTTCCTCCCCTCTGGCTTTTGCCCTCTACGCACCAGGGAGCAACCTGGATATCAGAGTAGTTCCATGGGGATGACAACCAGCTGATTTTCCCATAAACTTGCAGTTTTGCATGAGATGATTGAATTTAGCAATACAATAACCTTTTATAATAAATTAGTGACAAAGCCTAAAAGGAAGTGAACAATGAATTTTAGAATGCAAGCAAAATATAAAATACTTCACACTAATTTTCTTGAGACCATAAACAATTTCAGCAGGAATACTGACTGCACAACTGAAACAGAACAGGCCAGTTTGTATTACATGAAAGGAATGATTATTACCTGCTGTCTCAACTGGAGGAATGCTTTTTCATATTGCCCTCAGCAAATGGAAGGATTTCCAGTACTAACCATCAGTACCAGAGGACCCACTCAGCATTTGTGGGCATTAAATAAGCCTTGCAAAAGCAAAGCAAAGAAAAAAAATACTTTTTTGTCTTATCATTTGGCAAGCCAAACTAATGGCATACAGTATTTTCATATCCACTAATGCTTCAATAGTTGTCATATGATTTTCACAAAGCATTTTTATATTATGAAGTGGAAAATATATTCAGAAGTATCAGAGGACCCTGATATTAATGTTTTCTCTCTGTAATGAAGTCTCTGTAAATGTAACAAATGCAACTACTGTAGCAACAATTCTAATTAGTATTCTGTCACAGTGAAAGAAATGATGACAGTTTAATGGAAATTTAATCTCTTCAAGTTAACAAAGACAGTATTCATATTATTTCCCTTATACTGGTTCATGTATTAAGTCAGACTATGTAGGTTTCCTTGTCCTAAACAAACATCTCAGTAGAAAGTTTTTAAGGTACATTTCACTTACTGTTTTCTTCAGTATTTTAACATTCTGCATAAAATACCACAAATTAACTGTATTTTTAAAGAGACTCTAGCAAAATTAAAAACTTCTCATTTTTTTTTTAAACTAATCTTTGGTACAGATTCATTCAATTTCTTTTGTAACAGATTTTAAGACCTCTGTGAAACAACAGCCTTTTAGAATTCAGGCAATACAAAACAAATAGCTAATGCAGCTCATTGTACTACCGCTTTGATACTGTAGCCACTTATCTTTTTCTCTCTGTAAAATATACCTGACAATCTGGGAATGTGACTAATACATGTGTTAAAGTTGAATTAGAAAATTATTAATAAAACTCAATAAAAGTTGGTATCCAGGACTACAATCATACCAACACATACATGTGTGCCACACTTGAGTATCTACATGAGAGGCATCAGTAGTTTTGACAAGACTCTTTATGTACTATAAATCAAAACTGTGCTTTTCTGTAGAACTCAAACTAAAAAGATGACAAAATCAAGTCTTTTATTAAGAGCACACTTGGGACATTTATTTAGAGAATCTTTCAGATTATAGCTCTCCATCTGTTTTGTGTTAATGAGAATGAGAAAAAGAAGCTAATTTATGCACTGAAAATCAATGCACTTTCACTAAAAAGAAAAAAAAACACATACACACAAATCCAGTGTATTAAGAAGGGTACAAAAAGAAGAATCAGTAATACAAATATAAGGTACTTATCTGATGTTGCTCTATGTAATTTTCTGGAAGAAAAAGCTATCTTCCTGTTCAGCAGAAGCCCTAGCTTCAGTCTCTAGCAAGTTTTCAGTAGAACAGTCTGCATTCACAGCTGAATTCTATAAAAGAAAATCATTAAGTCCCATGTGGGACGTTTTAGTTATTCTTACAAAACACTTAAGCTGACAACTATTCCACAGCATAAAATTCTCTACAGAAAGT
>JAVCKT010107060.1:0-24592 GCA_032273925.1 Rhynchotus rufescens
GTCTGAAATTTTTATCCTGGTTGAATCACAATTTCTATTAAATGAAATAAATTTAAGATTTTTTTCTTTTTTTATATACATATAATCTAATTTAATTAGAATTCAGTTCTTTGTATTATGGACAGTAGTTTACATTAAGTATAATGACATTCAATATATTCACAATTATATTATATTTTTTTCTGCAGCTTAGGAAACAGGGGAAATACTGCAAAATTCTAATGTTATACAAGTTCATTTTTGTATCTTCAGTAGCAGTGAAGCTAAAGCATAGTTTTGTTTATATCCAAAAGCTGAGCCCTGAGGTAAGATACATATGCCATGTGCAGAATTTGATTTTAAAATATTAATAATGAAATGGAGTTTTTATGAATGTCCACAGTTATTAGAAAAGGAAGCATACTTCATTCCAGATAACTTTTATTTTCCTCTCCCCCTTCTATTGTATGTATTCCCTCAGTATCAACTCTACTAATGGAATTATTTCTAGCAATCACCAATAGAGATGGAAAATGGATTTTCTTTATGAAAAGACTTTTATGAGACATATATTAAGCAGTCGGGGACAAAGTGCACATAACCCTCAGATGACAATGCATTGTGTAAGGAAAAAATTCTAGGCCAAGTTATTTAAGTTCTTACAAATTCTTAACTTAGGGCTCAGTTCTTTTAAAATGGCCACGTATTTCTGGAGAAAGAATAATTTTAGTATGAAAACAAAAGTATATATTCAAACTTTTCTTTATACCAGTAAGTAGTGCATTCTCCCTGCCCATGCAACTCTTTTTTTTCAGGTATCATTCCAGATAGCTTCTAACTTTTGTATGATTGCCATTTTATATGCTAATCATCTCTTGCTGTTTTGATTTCTGTTGGTCCTTCTTGCATTATTTTTCTAGTATTTTGTATAATACTTGAAATACTCATGAGAATTTCACTATGTTCATGGGAGAAATTCCTTGCATTTAATTACTTTTCTTTCTTGCTTCTTGGCTAGGGACTTAATTGCCAGCCATGCCATGTTCAAACTGCAATTAGAAAGCATAAGATTACTGTAGTGTTGCTGGCCTAATTAATCCTACCCAGCCACTTCTGTCAGAACTATTAGATTGGGATCTAGGAGACAGAATGTAAAACCAGGCATAGCAAACAAAAAAAACAAAAAAACAACAACAACAAAAAAAAATGCAAAACAGCCTTGTCAAAGGCAAGTAGCTAAAGCCAGTTTGTCCTCCCCCATTGACATATGCTCCCTGGAACTGAGCTCATGGAACTGAGCTGAAGGAAATCAGCACTTCTGTAAATAGGAATCTATTGGATGGGGTTTGTCTGGTGTTGCAGTCAACAGCGATTCTCTGAAGTAGGATTCCTATGTTTACCTTTTTTTTTCTCTTCTTTTGAGAGCATATAGTGTACAACCCTGCAACCAATGAATAGATTCAGAAAGAGTTTTAGCAGTATGGAGTGAGTTGCCTTAAGGAATGAACAACATGGAGAAGTCAAAGCAACATTCAGCTGTTGTCTTTATTCACAGTGTCCTACTAGATGAATAAGAAATACTAAGATAGAAATCTGAATATATGGAACTTAAAAATATAAGAAAGGTTACATTTTTGTAGTATTTTTGTGCAGTCATCACTATCACTAGTTCTGTTGTCAATAAACAATATTACTCTATAATCAAAAGCAGGAAGTATTGATCACTATTGCTGCTACATACCATGGAGTTCTAGAGAATAGCCATTTAACTATCTGTTTTTGAAATATAAGAAATCAAAAAATAAAATAAAGGACAAGAAAAAAAAGGAATGCATATACAATGTACTTGTTTTTCAGAAATGAAGGTGAACTATCACTTGCTTTTCCTTCAGGCGCTGCTATTTATAGAAAGAGAGCACACTAACTAGCTGTCAGAAACATCCTCAACAACATTTTCACCTCTCTCTGGCTGAAATTATTTAAATTAATGCTACATCTCAGATATGGTTGCAAATCCCATGATCCTGCACTTCCATTATGTGATTCACCAGGAAAGACACATTTGAGAAAATGATCTTGCACAGTCTTGCACCTCAGAAAGACATACATGAAAGTCTGTGTTGCAGTCAGTACACCCATTGGATCTCTTGCACCTTGTTTATTACTCCATTAAAACAAAACTATATGATATTCAGATAGTAAAGAATATTTTGCAAACTTAAATGCTTCTTCATAGCCTTATGGAAGCTAGTTTGATGAGAAGATTCATCTGATTAAATTAAGAAATCTAAATTTTAAGATACCAAATCTGAATCAGTCATCTTTGTTCTCTTTATAGTTGCAGAGAAAACAAAGATGACTGTTTTCTCTGATTCAGCCTCTGTCTATGCATGGAACTGGTCCTTCCCATCTTCTGGTAACTTTGAAAATCTGTACTAAGAGAACCAGGCTAAAGTAAAACCACAAAGGAGATCATTTACTGCTGAACAGCTTTAGAAGAGGAAAGAATTTGAAGACTACTAAAAACTTACAGTTTAAATTACCAAAACATTGACAAGCTTTCTGCATATGTAGGAATGGGTGCTCTTTCACATCCTGAGGATTTTAAGACTATCTGTATTATGAAGCATGTGAGAAGTCTTTGCAGGCATAAAGGATGAATTCTCTCCCTCCAAATGAGCCAGTTGGTCTGAGCTTTCCTTGAAAGTGCTTATAAGGTTTAATTCATCACATCTGTTTCAAGCATCTATGTTGGGAAAAAAAGACAGCATTGCACTTGAGAAATTCTTACTGATGTTCTTTACCAACTACAAGAGGAAAGCAGCTGATTCTTCTCTGAACAGCATATTTTGTCCTAAACACTATCTGTGCTGAATTCAGATAAGGTCTGATTTTTTTTTTTCTCTTTATTCTCCTTGCGCTGTGTCATGACAAAAAGGTTTGCCAAATACTGATTTTCAGATATGATGAAATCATTTGGTGAAACTTGCTGGCCACGTTCTTCGAATTCATGAAGATATCTTCTAGAAAAGATGAAGAAGGGACTGGAGCATTTATAGTATGAGGAAAGAGTAAGCATCTGGGTCTGCTTAGCCTAGAGAAGACTGAGAGGGGATCTGAACAATATGCATAAGTACTTGAGAAGAGATTGTTAATAAGATGGGACCAAACTCTTCTCAGTGGTGGCCAGTGACAGAACAAGGTGTAATGGGTACAAGTTGAAACACAGGAAGTTCCATCTCCATGTGAGGAAGAACTTCATTACTGGAGAGTGACAGAGCCCTGGAAGAGGCTGCCCAGGGAGGTGGTGGAGTCTCCTTCTCTGGAGATCTTCCAAACCCTCCTGGATTCTGCCCTGTGCCACGTGCTCTGGGTGTCCCTGCTGGGGTAGAGGGGTTGGCCTAGATGATCTCTAGAGGTCCTTTCAACCTTAACCATTCTGTGATTCTGTGATTCTTCAGAGTTCTTCAAAATCCACCTGGTTGCAATGCTGTGCCATGTGCTTTAGATGTCCCTGTGTGAGCTGCGGGATTGGACTAGATGATCTCTGGAGACCCCTTCCAAACTCAACCATTCTGTGATTCTGTGAATTTTTCCCTCTGGATATTGGGAAGAGTCAGAAAGACATTGAATGGGGTAGACTGGTCAATCCAGGGTTAATGACATGCTGTGTGCTAAGATAGTGCCTAGGGGGGACATTTTAGAGTTGTGGCACATATTGGACTTTGTAGGAGAAAATCAGAGTGGAGGGAAACACAGGCCAACTGACCTCAGGGCAAGGAAGAAGACATAAAAGAGCAGAACTTCAACCCTAGGACTAATTTGCCTGAAGACTGTAATTTATTGAATTATTTCTGACAGCTAATCCCTCATTCTTGGGGATGGCTCTGATTCTGAAATGCTGTTTTGAAATTAATTTTGAGACTAGTCATGACTAGGGAGACAGAGTAGGTACTCCGATCCCTTCAGAAAAATAACCATATCCTGATTGTCAAGTTATCTCTGGTGGGCTTCCATATGTCCAAATGCTTCCTTGACTAGATGAAGATGATTGTCCATGTGTCAATTTAGAAGAGAGGCTGAACAAGCACATGAATCTGTCAGTCTCATGGTAGCATGCCATGGGAGGAGAAGAAATCACAAAATCTGAATCATGCTTCACACTAATAAATTTGTTTTCAAGGGAAGGAAAGGTTTCTTTCATTAGGAAGCTCCTTGCTTTTACTTTCAGGATGTGCTACATAGGTACCTTTTCAATATCTGTGCTGATTAGAGATCTATAGAGCTTCAGGATTTCACTCCAAAATTTAATTTCAAGCAGCATATTTTGTGCCCGAACACTATTCCAGTCTCAGAGTTTCAGTGTTGTTAATCTGCCTTCTGCTTTCTTAAAAAAAAATCAGTCAATCAAACAAACAAAAAAAACCTTCTGTCATTCCATTTAAGAATTTCTGTTCAGTTTCACAGAAAACTTAGAGGCCCATTTCTTGCTTATTTTTCCTTACTCAGTTTTTATCCATTGCAAAGAATTATTCTGTTCCATAAACTGAAGTTAACTGAAGTTGTAATAGTAAACAGTAAACAGTAAACAGTAAATAGTAAAGGACTTTAGTTCTTTAGTTACCCAAAGCTAGAGAAAAAATATAAAGCTGTTCCCAAACCAAATATCTACTATTGAGGACTTAGATTATTACTAAATACTAATTCTTTTGTCATTTTTAAATACATGTGAAGAAAGACAGTATATCAAATAACTTAGAAGACAGAATAAAAAGGATATAAATAGGGATAAATATGTGGCAAGAAAAAAAAAAAAAACTTGACCAAAAAACTGGCTATTGTTCAAAATAATGACTAATGATTTAATTGTATCTAAGATATTATAATGTAATCTTTTAATAATAAAGGTAAATCAGCACACTGTGAAAATGACACACCTGTTATTTAATTTCCTGCTTATATAGTTGATTATTTACTCTTTTAACTGCCAAGGAGCATTGGAAACACATTTAAAGTGGGTAGCTACTAAGATCATAGAGTTCTTCAAAGTTCAAAATACTGTCCCCATAAATAAATTGATGAAAACAAAGCTTAGCTAAGGAAATAAATATTAACTCCAAATTTATGTGATGAGTCACAGAGATCCCTTGTGTTGTGACTAAACTAACCTAGGTCATCCAAGCAAAAGTGAGATTATGACCAAAGGTTAAAGCACCTTTGAATAAAAGGTTTAAAACATAGTGTTGAATAGCATTGAACTCAGGCACCTGGAAACTGAATAGCTTGAGTTGTTCTGCTGCTGATTGGACCATGCAGGTCTCGTCTATTTTGTCCAATGCACATTTTAATAGCACATCCATAAAATAACATAAGTTGAAACACAAGAAATTCCATCTCCATATTGTGAAGAACTTCCTCACTGTGAGGGTGACAGAGCCCTGGCACAGGCTGCACAGGGAGGTTGTGGAGTCTCCTTCTCTGGAGGTCTTCCAGACCTGCCTGGACATAAAACCCTGTGCCATGTGTTCTCAAGGTCCGTTCCAACCTTAAATGTTCTGTGATTTTGTGATTCTGTGCATTCTATAAAAGAATCAACACTTAAAGAATCAAATAATGAAATCGTTGTAAAAGGCAAACACTATTCATATTCAGATAGCATCACTAAAGATCTAACATGGATTTTTAACTCCTGCTACCTGATTCTCCCACTTGGGCCTTAGCTTGCTAAGAGATGCCAAAGCTGCTGCCAGCCCCCCTTAGAGATGCCCCCAACTGCACTGGGTACTGACTGTAAAGGATCAGGAGCCCTGAAAATGCTCAGAGAGGGCTGCAAAAATAAGAGAAGAGATGGCCCCAAATCTAATCAAAGGATGGCCCCAAATCTAATCAAAGGATTTAAATGCCTAGAAAAAAATCCCTCTTTTCCTGAACTGATGCAATATTTGAATGTATTTTATGACTACCAAGAAATGATCACAGAAACACTTCTAACACAGCAGATATTTGGCAGAATTTATCCAAAATTGCTTACCTGAATTCTTCTTAGTTTTTTTTTTTTTTAAGCAAAATATTTGCAAATAGTAATATTGTTTTTATATTCCTGAAGGAAAAACTGCTTGTTAACTAGAGTTAAAACTGTCAAGGTCACTTTTCTGCAGACTAACCACTAAGACGATATTTGCATCACAAGTGATTTGAATTCTCTTACTTGAAGGACAAGTCATGGATATTTTTGTAAACACAGTAAACATCTTAAACAATTTCAGTCTGGCTTTTGTGTAGCTCAAGATCAAGACAAAATAGAGATATATAGGTGAGAAGATATTCTTTAGGATTTTAACACCACTGTACTAAAATATCAACTTTTTTTTTTCTCCAGTCCTTCCTGTGTGTGGTTTTGTTTTGTTTTCCCATACTGGCTTTAATTCTCCAAGCTAGTATCAAGAAAGGATACATTGCTTCAAATCAGATAGCTTTTATTTGGTATTTCCCCATGCTTGTGAATTTTACTTCTCTATGCCAAACTGATCGACTGGTAAGAGATTCAAACAACTAGCTAATGAGCAGTTCACTAAATTCTTCACAAGAAGAGCTTAAAATTCTCCTAGCCTTTATAGAACATTGCATTTCTCTCTGAATAATTTTTATTTTCTTTTGCCCTGAGGTTTTTAAACTTTGCTGTTACTTTGATGTAGAAAAACTGAAATTTTTGCATTGTGTTTTCATTTTGTAATTCACAATATATATATGTCCAATATGGAATTGATGGAAAGAAATGGCAAAAGAAAATGCATTTTGTGAACAGAAGTTGTGATTATCAACCTATATAATGCCTCAATATCAATAAATTTCCAAGACGTTTCAAAACCAAACCCTTTTGCCTATACTTGTCTCTTTTCCATCACTATGCATATACGTATAAGAAAATAAAAGCCAGTAACAAGTAACAGCAGAGAGTTCTCAAGGTTTTTTTTTCATACATCTTTCACTAGTGGAGCCATCAGCTTCTCAGGTAACGCAGTGGTTCAAAAATCACATTGTGATTAGCTCTGCAAAGAACAGATCTTTCATTATCTTTTCCTCTTTCCCCTCCTCTCTCTTCCTCTCCTTTCTCTGTTACTGCTGTCCTATATATTACAAGCAAATCACAAGTCACAGCAGAGCATATTTAGCAAAGTCTTGGTGTAATGAGTTGCATCGGGTCAACACCAAGCCCCCTCCAGCTTCTTCCACCAGAATTGAGCCATCCTGAAAGTCTCTGCGTGGCTGCAAACATGGTAGCTAAGCCATAGCAATGGAGCAGAAAGATTGCATGAGTTTTATTCATGACAGCAGTGGATATTATCCTGTTGTTTATTATCTGGAGACAAAGTGGAGTGCCACTCAGATACTCTAGGCTGTACCAGTGTTTTCAGACTGCGCACGTCATTCCTTCATAGGTTCTTTCCAGGAAACTTCACAGTGCAGCTGGAAAAGATCCACTAGGTGAGTCACAAGGCAGGTTCCTGCAGGCCAAGCCAAATACGTTTCAGCTAAAAGCAGATTTTTATGGGAAATATGGAATGTGACAACTGTTCGTAATGAAAGTTTCTTTGAGTGCTCAAGGCCAAGCTCACCCAGGCGTGTGTGTGCTCCTAAGCATTCCCTGGAAAAGATGATCAGACTTTTGTTTTTTCATATCTTTGGGTATACATTTGATTGACATATATCTTACAGAACCTGTGATGCCATAGGCACGTGCTTGTTTCTATCTATTCCTCCTGCCTCTTCTTATTAACATTTTTCAAAAGTTTATTTTTTCCCCCTAGGAAAGCTTGCAAAAAAAAAAAACTGTAAATGCTTGTGTTGCCAATTTTCATCTATTTATTTTGGTTGTTTGCTTTTGCTCTTCTTCAGAGAGACATTTATGCATAAATAAGCTATGACCTGATATTCCAGAGGGAGGAAATGGGAGACAGTGCATGAAAATATTCTCCAGTTTTCCTCCTGTAATTTGAGTAATGACACCATAGTAAATGATCAAGCTTTTCCTGCAAAGGAGTTTGGTGTATTTTCTTTTAATCATTTAAGGTGTACATGCTCAGATCCTTACCGTAAAGCTGAAAACAACTCTGAAGTTTTAAGTCCTTCAAGGTCTGTATGATATCACATTTAAACAACCAATTAAGGTTTAATTTCACTGTAGTTTTCAGATACAAGGCAATCACTGTCTCCTGCAGTGTTGATAAGGACTGAAGCAACAAAGACTAACATTCCAAGTAGTAATTTAAAACTAGAGAAAGGTGGTGAAAGTAAAAGATTTCCCTCTCTGAAAGTAACTAATTATAACCCTACAGTAGCCATTTCTCACTGTGACAACTGCTATTAAAAAAAAAAAAAGTGTTTTTTTAATGTTTTGGGGGAGTTTGTTGTTGCTGCTGTTGTTTTTTAACTGAGGTTAAGGGAGGAAAAGCAACAGCAGGGGCAACTGATAGGAAGGCAGTAGAAGCATTCCCCCATGCTACACTGCTGATTATTTTTTCACTGACCTGTGAGCACCCTTCACTGTAGAGGCAGATGCATTCAAGAAGCCACAACCTGTATCTGAAGCAGTATTCAGCTATAAGGCCCCCAGTAGCTAAGGAGATTGTCTAGTGTGTGATGATTTAAAGATACGGATCGCTATCAGTAAGATAATTACTTCATTTCATACAAGATGTCAAATATAGGCAGGGCTAGAATGTAGGGACTACTTAAATTTGGTGGATTCAAATGGGAGGAAATTCACTGACCTTACCAGAAAGTGGCTTCTAAATATAGCGTTTGAACCAGACTTCCCTAACTCTGTAACATAATCCCTCCTGAAAGTCCTAAGTCTATTTTTTTCTAAATAAGACTACGTGGCTAAGTATGCACCACAGGGATGATGCAGTATATACACCAACGTAGTCAAAAGTCATTTTTTTTTCTCTTATATCAGCTTTGCCTATTTATATATAAAAAAAAAGAGAGAGAGAACAGAGGGAGGAGAGGCCATAGATCGCATAAATAATAGAGAATGAATATCTGCATAAATTCTCATAGAATCATTGTGGTTGGAAAAGACCTTCAGGATCATCAAGTCCAATCACAAGCCCTTCAACACCATGCCGGTTGAATCATGTCCCTAAGTGACTCATCTACACATTTCTTGAAGTCACCAAGAATGGTGACTCCACCACTTCCCTGGGTAGTCTGTTCCAATGCTTCACCACTTTCCCTATAGATTTTTTTCCTAATATCTAACTTGAACCTCTCCTGACACAATTTGAGGCCATTTCCTGTTGTCCTAGAAGTAGTTATTCTGGAGAAGAGTCCAACTCCCACCTCGTTACGACCTCCTTTCAGGTAGTTGTAGAGAGCAATAAGGTCCCACTGGAGCTTCCTCTTCTCCAGACTAAACAACCCCAGCTCCCTCAGCTGCTCCTCATGAAGTCTCTGCTACATCCCCTTCACCAGCTTCATTGCCTTTCTTTGGACACGTTCCAGCACCTCCATGTCTTTCTTGCAGTGAGGGATCCAAAACTGAATACAGTTTTCAAGGATACAAGAAAATTTAAAAAAAAAACAACGCTGAGGAGTTTTGACAATATATCTGAAAACGAATGATCACAACTTCAACATCATTAACATCAACAACATTAATGCAACTGTGTTTCCTCAACAGTATCTCAGAAATTCTAACTGGAACCATCTAAGCCATCCAGTCAGTTCTCCATGTAATTCTCCCTGACACCATCTGTAGTCAATGCAATCTGGTCAATATACTCAGTGGAGTCCAAAGCATAATTTATCTCTAATTCTAAATCTAAAGTAGGTACTAAAAAGTAGCAGATGAACTGTCCCCTAAAAATGCCTATTTCTGTCTGATTTTGGACTATAGACAATCTGCCATGACTACTAGCTCAGCTGAAGGCATTTTAAGTGATTTGAGATAAATGCAGTCCAAGGCATCCATCAAATGCTAACTGAAAAGCGGAGATGTATTTTACATCCTCTCATCCTGTTCATTTCTAGAAGATTGTAGGTGTTTGTTTGTGACAGTAGATAATCAAACATTTTCAGGTGTATATGGGACTTAAATTGACAGTGTGTTCTTAATATATGGCTTAAAATAGACTCATTCACAGTCTATTGTGTTTCATGCAGTGAGTGAAATGCAGAAGATGAAAAAAACCACCATTATTTATGTTATGGCAAAATATTTTCTCTGTGGCCTAAGTTAAAAGAGATTGTGGGAAGAAAATAAAAGACAAAACACAGTAACAAAATGACTCAAAGTATCTGGAGGCGAATTTTAGTTTTGAAAGTCGAATTCTGCCACTTCACTTCCTTTGGCTACAACACTCATAAATGAGGCCATTCAAAGGAACTTACCTTATTGGCACCTTCTTAATTGTTTTGAAGACCTGCTTTGGAGGAGAGTGGCTGCATTGAAACAATGGTGAGGACTTGCCAGACTCTGCTACCTTACATAAAAGCAATGCCCGTTTTTCTCCAGCAAACTATGCTGAGCAGGCCAACAAGAATCCTCTGTGAAAACCAGTTGATTTTAAGCAACACATCTCTGCTAGGTTAAAAACCCTGCTCTGATTTTTCCCCACAGCTGTGAGGCCAGCTTGGGCTTTGATTCTGCCTAGATACAGAGACCCCTACTTTTATATAACAAAAGGTGATTTAAACCAAAGTGTGATGTCAGTTAAGCTATATGTAAGCCCTTGAAGGGTTTATCTTGTTCCAAGACTGACCTCTGTTTATTTCAATGAAATTGATCATTCAGGAAGCATTTTTCTTCTCTAGGAGGATGGTATGTTCCAGACCAAGGTGATTAAGTAGTGGTGATGGCTCTTGTAGTGGAGCTGCGCTTGCAAATGAAACAGAGGTCATGTAATGAAAGAATTCAAATATCATCAACTACCAAATGAACTAGAAAGCCATTTCTAGGATTTCCTGTAATTGGAAAGAGAAACGCAGTTCACAAGGGATGCTCCATGACCCTCACCTCCACCGCTTGCCACACACACACTCCATTTTCACACCTTCAGCAACACCACTGAAGGGCCAGACAATAACAGATAATAATTACTTTTCATTAACTATTCCTACCTTGCAGACATTGAGGTAGAAAAGGAAAATGATCCCCACATGCTGGGGAAGAGGGAGGGTAGGTGCTTAAACTGTCAGCCTGAAATTGCCTAGGAGGTCTAAGGCAGAATGAAACTGTGTCCAGGTCCAAATGGAGACTGTTGGTACTTTCCTCAGGCTATGGCCAACCCTATGCCCGTGTGTGAGTGTGCTATTTACTGTTGTTAGCCTAAATTATAAAACAAAGACAGTCTGAACTTCAGAAATCAGAGTTCTGAGTACATGACTATTAAAAAAATGTACTTTCGTAATTTCAAAGCTTCCGTATCACTGTTCTGAGCATATGTGATTATTGAAACTGACAATTTTGATCTAAGTGAACAGGCATTTTCTGATGGAAAAATTAGGATATTTGTAATTAGTTTCAGTGCACAACTTATTTTTAACTTTTCTATCATTAATATGTTGTAGACAACTATTTGACTAAAAAAATCTGACTTTCCAAATATTGATCTCAATAAATCTTAGCTATAGTCAAGCAGTAAGAGAGAGGAATAAGATGTAGTTCCTCTCCATGCATTCCTCTCCATTTTAAAACTAAACTTTTTCTTTTTTTAAAAAAAATTGATTTATTTAGATTAAAAGCTAAAGGGTATATTAAACCATAACTGCCTATCAAGATTAATCCAAAACCAACATATCATTTAAAAAGTCTAATTTCTCCATTATAGAAGATTAAAGCAACCACTCTGTAAATAAATACAAATTTGCCTAAGCATTATCTGAAAGAATCCCTCCCCCCCAGCAAAGCCTCTTGTCAATGGCAAATGCTTAATAGGTTGTGGCTGGAAAATCCCAGGGAAAGCTGGAGATTTTTTATGAGATGAGCACTGATTGTGCAGGAGCCTGCAGCTATAGCTGACCTGCCTCTTCCACAGAATGGGGATTATTACATAAAAGAGTACTAGAGATACTGTATGAAAAATACATTTTAATTCCTTTTTCAGCAAGAGAGCAAGATAGAGACATGGATAGAGAAATGACATGGAAATATACAAGAAGAACTCCTGCAAATCATTTGTGTGGGATTCTCTTAGTGTTGTTGTTGTTGTTATTATTATTCCTCATTATTAATAATATAATTATCACTCAGAAAGCTCTTTAGGTCTTACAAGGATGCAAAAGAAGATATATGCCCAAACTCACAGTGTTCCTTGATCTCTTCCACACACATAGAGACAGGGTCTTTTGAATACATAAAAGCACATATCTCATGGGCATAGATACTTTTTGTGGGCTTTTTTTGTGGGGGTTTTTCATTATTTCCCTTCTGCTGCTTATTCCTTACCTATTAGACAGACTGAATTAAAAAATATATACTATTTGTCTTTCTAATTGCTGTGCACATGTAGGTATGTCAGTCTAGGCTTTTCTCTTAATTGTTAGTTGTCTAGAGGGGATTTTGTTGCTGCTGTTGTTGATATCAGGGAGTAGCTTGCCTTCCTTGCTTATACTGCAGAGCGTGACCGTAATAACAAAACCTCTCCAAACAAATGCCTTTGTTTGCCAGGTGCTCTGTATTTCTTTTCGCCCTCTCACACGATGCTCACCTGGTGATGGCATCTGTTCCTCACCTATTTTCTGTCTCAGATTTCTCCCAAGGTTTCCCCCTCCATCCTCCCATCCCCCTTGAGCCTGGCGCTGATGCTGCACTTCAAGCAGCTTGTTCACCTGTATCCATGACAACCAAGATGACATCAGCATGAAGACTCAACATCACAGTGAGGACTCCAAATCAATTAAATGCTAATAATGCCTTTCTAATTGCAGTTAAGATATGCCTGGTACCAAAATAAGGGGACGGAGGAGTGAGTTGATGTAAAGATAAGGGGAAAAAAGTCTTTTCTTGCTGGTCTACGCAGAGAAATCACCACATTTTCCCCAGGCACCACATCAGTGTTGGCTGCTGTCAGAAATCATTTTTTCATATCACCAGATCAGTCATCTGCATCCTCAGCTCTGCTACAACCAGCCACGAATGCTCGGGTGGCTGCTAATGTCCAATTTGCAGCTGAAATGGGTAGAGAGGGATGACACTACAACTAACTAAATTCTCATTCAGTTAGGCAAGGAAGCTTCTTCAAGCCCCTGCCCTGGCCTCTCACACATGGTCCAGGTGAGCAGGAGAGTTTCTCTGCCTGTCCTAAATCACTAGCTTCACTTTTCTCCTGCCTTCCTGCCACCGTTTTAGAGGAAACTGTGGCTTGTTTCCCCGTACCTTCAGTCCCATAGGCGCAGCCACAAACTGACTTGTGCCTGTCTCTCTGCTATCCCTGCCACGGCAGGATGCAGCACCAGGAGAGCTGCCTGGATCAGCCCCTGCTCCTGCTAGAGCCTATGCAGACTCTGCAGCATCTGTCTCAGAGACTCATCTGCAGACCTGCATGGGAGCACTGATGTGGCTGGACAGGACAGATCTAATGCCTTTTTGGCCATAAGCAAACACTCCTAATATCTTGTTCTCCCACAAGAGAGCAACTTTGCTTAACAAAGAAATTTCCTAGGAGCAAAGCAGGGAGAAAACAAATAAAACACCTTGGATTCAGTCAGATTGATGTATGAGCAGCCCTTCTTACTCACATGCTGGCAGTTTGTATTAGTAATGTAGGTCAAATCAAAGCCTCAAAGCCAGATACTGGAGGCAGCAATCTCTCAGCAATTGGTGAGTAATCATGTTCTTTCAACCCTCATTTCTAGCTTCAAAATCTGGGCCCTACATCAGAAAAAGCCAGAAAGTGTCCTCCAGATTGGTTGACCCAATGAGCCACCATTCACTGCACTGAGCTGCAAGGGTCCCTTGGGCACCCCTGCTGCATGTGGTGCTAAAGGAGGGCTAGGGCTTTAGACATCAGGGACTGCTGCTGAGTATTGTACCTAAAGGACTGTTTTTCTCTTAAGAGCAACTCCCTGTCAGTGCTGAGCAGAAGAGGAAGCTGCCTATTGTATCTAAACATCACTTCCTCAAAGTCCTCTGAGTATGACTTTCTGCTAGTTTTTTTGAAAAGGGAAAAGTATCTCATCTCCACATCTTCGAGACGGTTTGGGCCACAGAGAGTGTATTTGTCAGCTTTTCATCATATTGAAAGTTTCAGCCTCAGTTCATTGTCTAGCAATTCAGGTAACATTCCTCTTCCTCATATAAACAAATAAACCAAAAGTCACTTATGGTCCATGATGATCTCCTGTATCATAACATGTGGAGTTTGGAGTGTTTGCTCCAGTTCATCATTTTCCCAGGAAATAAGTCATGCATCTCTCTCTGTGTTCCATGGGATTTGTCAGTCTCAAGAGTGAGGTGAGGCTGAATGCATGTAGCAAACCTCTGTCAGCAGCTAGGAGACCAGATCTGGACTCATTTCTGAGAAACTTAGGAGACATAAATCTTATGGTGTTGAGCTCAAGGGTCATAACCCACTTCATCATAGCTGCCCTCACACAGCACACAATAAGCATCAAATAGGAAAGAAAGGACAAGAAACAAACGGAAAAGGAAAAGGAAAAGGAAAAGGAAAAAAGAAAAAGAAAAAACTAGAAAAAAAAGAAAAAAATAGAAAAAATAGAAAAAGAAAAGAAAAAAAGAAAAAAAAAGAAAAAAAGAACAAAAGAAAAAAAGAAAAAAAGAAAAAAAGAAAAAGAAAGGAGAAGCCAGGAAGAAAAGTAAGAAATTGAGTATAAAGAAAAGGAGGAAACAAATCCTCGTGAACAAAAAATGTATCTAGTTACCCTTGGGAAGGAAGCAAATAAGGAGGAAAACTGAGCTTTGAATTCGATCTTTAGAGAAGCACTCTGACAATACAGTGCGAATAGCACCAATAATAAACTTTATATGGGAGACTTAGTTAAATCAATTGGATGAGATCAATTACAACTCATCTTTAAGAAATTTACTTGTTTCAGGCTCTGCAAGGGATGTCACTGGAATGCTATTTCAGGGTTTGATGTAGTAAACACTTATCTCCCTAAAAGTCTTGGTCATTTATCAGTAGTGCCTGTAGTTGTGGCTAGAAGCTATATTACTGACAACCGCTAAGATATTGAATTAGTTAATTACACAACACCGGATGCATTTTAGGTTACTAGGAATGTAGCTAATTCGTATAACCATCTTTAATGTTAATCCCTGAGAATGTTTGTTGCTTTCTCCTAATTTAAGTAGTAATTTGGGCTGAGTACAGGAATCTCCTAATTTAAGGGGTAATTTGAGCTGAGTATTGGAATAGTTTCTTCTGTGCTCTGTAGCCCCACAAATGAGGAAGTTGTAGAGGAAGGCTACTATGGCAATCACATGTTTAAAATCATAGATGGTTTGATTTTCTCTGTAAATGTTATTCTAATAGCTTATTTCCAAATTTTCATGTCACTAAAATATTGTAGAGCAGTATCTACCCATTGTTGCAGATGTCCTTGGCCATCTTAAAGTTTGTTAAGGGAGAAAAGTAAGGTAAATTGGGCAAGAAAATATGTGTGTATTGAAAAGTTAGAGGAAAATAGGAAAGGGAGTTCTAAGCACTGTTTTTTTTTCATGTTTTAGGAATAATAATAATAATAATAATAATAATAATAATAAAAGACTTTAAAAACCTCAAACATGTTTTTCTAGCAGAAGGAGTTGGAAAAAAATAATTCCCAAAGATATCTTTCTGACATACCTGGGCATAACATCACCTATGGACTCATCTTGGAGGCTGGCTGAATAAGGCAGCTGAAGGAGGATGAAGAAACTTTGTCTGGAAAAGGTCTGTACTTGTTTAGCCTGAGAGGAAAAGAAGACACTGTCATTACCCTGGAGCCAGGAGACAAGGGTACAGGAGGCCACAAACTCCCAAGAAAAGAGGAAAGCCCCCTTTCTCAAGGTAATCACCATTTTGCAAGGAAAGTTTTTTTGCTGAGATGATGGAGCCTAATTTGAAAAGAGATGGGACTTTCACTCTCTTCACCAGAGCAAAGAGGAGAACAGAAGCTCCCGAGCAGAGAAGCTCTTCATACGCCAAAGTAAAGCTGTTTCTCAGTGTTTTCCCTGCTATGACCTGAGGAAATATCCACCTTGGGTACACCCAGAAAAGACTCCTAGGAGAGCTTCAGCTGCTGCCAGAGACAACAAACTGAATGCAGACCTGGCATTCAGCTTTTGGCTCAGATGTTGCCCCTGAATGTTGTATTTTTCCAGTTGACTTGAATTGCAGGGGAATCTGAATGAGGACATCTCTCCTTGGGTAACAGCGCTGCTTGAATAATAGTGTCATTTTGCAGTGTCAACTTGCATAATCTCACTGTTTTCTATCTACTTTTAAAGTTCATGGCAAAACTATCATCAACTTCAACGGGGAATAGAGCAGACCCTATTAGCATTCACTATATTTACTCATGAACAAGGCTGTATTATCTCATCATGGTAGCAGCTAATGTGAAATCCTGAAGAATGCACCCTGTGCATTTTGAGCAACTGGATTTGTGTATTAAGTCACCAGTCTGCCAATTGCCTTTCTGTGGCACAGTCTAACTGTGTCCTGCATTTGCAAGGGGCATTATGTCTGTGAAAACAGTGCAAATTTGTGTCAGTTCAGCAGCAGAAGAGTTAACTGAAGCTTATGACTCATTCTATGCAGGCATTGGCTAGAAGTGGGGGTTTGAAAAGCCAATAGATCAGAGCATTAAGGTTTCACGTGGCTCCTACAGGCTTATGTCAGAATTTGAAAGGAAAAAAAAAAAAAGAAAAGAAAAAAGAATCAGATCCTAAATCCTAAATTTGGGAACTGATGATAATTCAAGATGCGTTAAGTAGTCTAGTTTTAGGTACCCAAGTCTGAAAATTCAGTTTTAAAGTCTGTCTAGTGGTCTTTGTGCATGTAGCAATGAAACTGAAATGTCTACTGGAATCATTACAAAATAATACTGAGGATTAAATTTAAATATTAGATGACTTACCTTCACTGGCACCACAGCACAGTTCTTCTCAGACTATCAACAGCAGAAAACTAGTAATATAAAAATATAAATAATATATTTATTTATAAATATAAATATACTTAATATATGTCAAGCAGCCTGTCTTGCTGCTTGATTCACTGCCTGGCACAGGAATGGCAGCATGCTTTACCCTTCTAATGCCACCTTGGATTTGTCTGCAGTATTTCCATGGCCATGTCATGACACCAAAACTCACAGCAAATCCTTAGGACTGAGGATCAGGTCCTGCCAGACCAGAACCTCCTGGATGTTCAGATGATCTCCAGGCTCCTTGCTGCATGCTCTGGCATCCTGCCAGCCACCGAGCTGGGGCTGTGTAGCCAACTGAACGGCTTTGGGATTTGTTTTTACAGCCTTTTCTACATATAGAGACATAGATTGAAGGATTAACCAGCCTCAGTAATGGCCATGGCTGTAGCATTCAACTGCTAGGAATTAGCCTGTCACTCCGTGCTAGTTTACAAATGGAGGAAAAGCGATCTGGGCTCTGTTCAGCTGTACCACTTTTCACTCTAGAATTGCATTTACAGTTCATGATTGAGTTACAGGCATTATTTTCCTCTTTTCTCATTACGCTTTCATCTCTCTCTCAAATATTAAATTGCAGGTTCTTAGAATATAGCATAGTATTCTGACATTTTCATCACAAGGTAAATTAGCACAAGCATTAGTTCTTTAAATACTTCCTGAGCAAAAGTATACAGCAATAGAGGTTACTATGCAAATTTCAGTCTCTAATAGTTTACAATTGCACACATTTCCCTGCCAAACAGCAATGCTAATCCATAAGTAGAGCTTGTGGTTTCAAGAAAAACAAAATAAAACAAAAACAAGATGAAAAAATAGAGTGGTCTGTGCTACCTCCACAGGATATTCTTAAAAAAAAAAAAAGATGGTTATATTTTGCAGAAGCTTTTGAAGAAAACTTTATAGAACTATGCAAATTTTGCCATGGCTTCTTTTTTTCTGGGAGAGTTTAAATATTTCTTCTCAGTCTCTTATTCACACATGATTGCGAATCTGTTTCAATCAATTTCTTCTTCCAAGAAGAGAATTTGTAATATCAAGATACATGTTCTGGAGACTGGGGTTAGGGGCATTTTTATTATTCTTTATATTTTAGGAATTGCTGAGAAATAAAGCTTAATGTTTTACATTTGGCCAATGTGTCAAACTAAAAATATAATCCTTGCTTCAAGGAGTTTATATGCTTAAAGGGATGTCATCAAATTATAAATTACATTTCTTTTTTAAATGGCTTTACCTACTGTTTGGGCAGGTAGCATTTATTGCCAAGAGAAAAGAGTAATGGGAATTCTCATTTCTCTGTGCACCTTTCTGTGCACCTCTGTGCACCTTTCTCTGTGTCTTTGTCAGCTCTATACATAGCCATAGTTTTGCTGAAGGTCTGTTGTTTTTCCTGTTTTATGCACTAAGCACAAAGGCCTTACACCTTCATGTGCTACCCTTGCTGGTGTTGATGGCCATACTTGTTCTTGTTAAGGCTGTTTGTCCAAACAGGAGCTGTGCTGATGAATCAGCAGGAGCTGTTGGCAAGTGCAGTGAATTGTCCCTGCTGTGCATATGGAAATCACTTGGAGTCAAGAGGCATATTCCAGTCAGCCTCTGGGATGTCACAACCCAGATAGCCTGGAGCCCCACCATTCACACGGGGCACCTGATGGAGTATGCCGTGGCTTTTTATTCCTAGTCTACATGCTGTTCTCATGGGGACAAAGCCTGGTGGAGGGGTGACCAGGGCAGATGTCCAGCGGCATCCATTTATAGGGAGAGAAATATCCAAGGCCCACATTCAGACACAAGGGCTTGGGAGAACTCCTGTGGTCTGCACATTAAACCTAAAAGCACTGTCATTTACAGGAAGTGGTAAGTTCCGTATTTTCAGGAGGTGTCCTAGGAATGAACTGTCTTAGCTTATAGTAATCTGCACCAGATAGTTTTGATACTCTGACCCTTTAACTTTTTTCCCTCCTGGAGTCCAGAAATATTCTGCTTTTCTTTCCACAATGAACCTATCTGTGACAACAGTCCACCGTAGTGGATCTGCCTCGTCCAGAATTCCTGCTGTTTGTGATCACAGTTCCCTAAAAAAAAAAGGAATGGCCAGCATCATTTTCCTGGGATATGTACAGTAAGTAGCTCTGCTCTTAAAAAAGTTTTGTTTTCTTTATGTATTGAATATCAGCTAGGTAAAACAAATCAGATGTATCGAAGCTCTGTTGCATCTTTCTGTATTGACAAATTCTGTTGACTCTGACATTAGTTTCCAATAGTGCAAACATTTTTGCTTTTAATTTTCTGTCAGCCAGTAAGAAGTCTAGTGGTGCTGTTCTACAATTTAGCAGTGATAAATAGGAATCAGAATCTGATCCTGCAGCCTTTCACAATTGGTGATTTAGCATTTTTTTTCCACCAGCTTTTTTTGTATAAAGAGTAACAGGAACTGACAGTGACATATCCAAACCTGTATTTCACTGAAAACTGCTTAAACGGAGGCTCAGTGAACTGTGACTAATTGCCATATATTACTATGCCAGGTCTGTCATGTTGAGATAAAATAAATTAGATACCCATCATTACAAGTTGAGCTATAACCTCATTAGAGTTAAAGTACTGTCTCATTGCAGTGGATAAAATAATGGAGGACAGGTTTAGCTTGACTTTTCATTCTGGTGTGTAAACAATCTCCTTTCTTCCAGACAGACAATTATTCTTAAACTAGTAACATGGGCTTGCTTCTCATTTGTGGCATAAGTCATTGACATTAATAAATGCATTCCTTGTTACTTAAACTTTATTAGGGTGTCTTCCACAATTCAGAAGAGTTTCATTGTGAGCTAGGCTGTTCCATAATGTACCTCAAGGTATTATTATTTTTTTTATATTCTGCATTAATTCTGATACCATATGCTGGGGTGGTATTACTTGGACTCAAAATGCTGACAGTGTTTGAGATCTAATTGATCAGCAGTCTCTAATCTGGCCTTCTGCATAAGGCAATAATAACTCATGCAGCCTGATTCCTGCAAGGCACCTTAGAAGGGGTCATTCCCTCATCTCTTTCTTCATGTATTGGATATCTCCAATGTGATATTAAATGAAAAATGAGGGTGCATACACTGCAGAAGTGTAGTTAAACTAGATACGGTTTAACATTGACTGTTCTACAGTAGAGCAAGTGACTGCTCATGATTCATTATAGGCACATGGTCCACCTTTACTGAAGACATTAATCAGACCACAACATCTAGCCATAGTTGTAAAAACAGGTTGATTTTTTGCAGAACAGCTCTAAAGATAAGATAAATGCCAAGAGATCAGCTATTGTGGAAATTGGGTAGATGCTACGCTCAAGTATCTAAAGCTGGAGAGCTTTAGAGAGAGTAGAGCTTGGCAAAACTATGGGACTCTTGGGACTTTCTGATAAGCCTGAGTGCAACTTTCAGATCTGTGAAAAAAAAAATCAGATTTCCCTTTGATCTCAATTTTTATGAAACAGGCAGTTTTCAGAGGCAATATTCTGCTCCTGAGGATTTTATCACTAGAACAGAAGACTCTACTGGTCTGTCCTGCCCTCATATATGCAGAGAAAGAACCCAAAGAGGAAACTAATTTCATTCACTGGGGTATGAATTGGCTTAGCTCTGATAAAGCCTGAGATTTTTTTTCCATCCATTGAACAGCAGCCTGCGGCATTTGGTCAGTGATGTTGAATACTCATTCAGCTGAACATAATCTGTAGTGCTTGTAGGAATTAATGTTATATATGAAATTCTGTAATTTGCCTGTAAATCCTCCTAGAAAACTAGCACACAGAAAGATATTCCCTGTCCTTTGTGGGTTTTTTTTTTTTGATTTTTAAGGTGGACATGAAACACTCATGGCACGAGTTTTTCAAAGCCTGTTAAAATTCAACTGATATTTAATAGAGAGTATAAAACTGATGCTGTGTTGACACAACAGACCTGTAGGACAGTAGGGATTCTTGACACTTTTCAGAATAGTCTCAGGAATAGGGCACAAGGACATAACTTAATCTTCATGGTCAGACCTCTATGTTTTTTCTAATATCTGCAGGGGCCATCAATTGGACTTTATCCATTAACATCAAGTTAGTGTTAGAAGGGGTTTAAATCTCTGTCTAAGGAAGGAATAAGAGAAATGACTGCTAACATTACTGAGAGGAAATCCAATTTGGCTTGGAGCAGAACAAGCATGCTTACCAGATCAGATGAACTAATATCAGTGCAGATAAAGATATATAGTTAGATTTAAGCCTGTATTAGAAATGAAAGGAATTGTCTTGTTTCACGAATTAGGAGGTCTTTTGGAGGGCAAGAAGCTTGCTTTAAGCCACTCAAGAGAAAATGCTGGTTTCAGAATTAAGCTCAGAAATTTCTCCTGCAAGTCAGTCATTTAAGCTCTTTGAGACCACCTTTCCTGTCAATGGAGGAGTCAATGATTTATGAATATTATTGTTATGCCAATATTAAGGGATATAAGATCAGAAGATTAGCTAGCATTTTAAATTGAAGTATATGTAAATCCATTTTTGCCTGTATGACTAAACACTAACTTCAACTAAATAACTCTATACTTTTATTTCAGCTTACAGCAGTTCCCTGCAGATGATTTTACTGCCATGTTCTACTGACACAAATTACTACTTCCAAAGTCCATCCACTTTCTGAGTAAAAGACACAAGCTTGATTCAGAAAAACAACATCTAGCACTATTTGATGTATCTTAAATTTTCCACCCGGCTTCCACACCTGAACATGAAGTCATAGGAGTCCCCACTGTAGGCCCTGCATGGGACCTACATATCTGCCAGTTCTATGCAGATGCTTTGAATATATGTACTTGGACAACAGAACTGGGTCCTCCGTGTTTTTTATTTCGATGTAGGCCACATTCAAGTTCTTTCCTCTGTTCTGCCAGTACTCAGTTCATATCTTTGTCTTAGCTATTGTTTGCTGTGCCTGGAATTCTTCTGGGTCATGCGTCTTGTCAACCTGGGGTACTTTTTATTTCCTCATTATCTCTTCGAGTATAATCATAAAGCCTTTTAACATTTTTCTTTCTCCCACAGGAAAATATATCTCAATTGCTAGAGAATGACCTTCAGCTCTATTGTGAACAAAGAAACAAAAAGCATTGTGAACAGTATCAGCTTCATCTATAATTTCCTACTGTTGTGCCTTGAAGACTCATTACCTCCTTATGACTTCTCATGTATTTAAAGGATTTATTTTTATTTATCTTGATTTTCTTGTCCATATCCATGCTGTTTATAAATTTGGCTACTTTTATGAACCTCACCTTCCTCCACTGACACTTTCAAAATAATCACACAAATTCTTGTTATAAATTATTTAAAGATCCTTTGTTCATTTATATCAATCTCTTGATATCTCAGTAGTACATGCAAACTTGTTATGTTCACATTCTGGAAGAGATTGCTTTATTTTTCTTCCTATGACAAAGAATAGAGGAGTTTTTTGTATGCCAACACAGAAAATGCTTAGGAAATTGAAGCTGGCTTTCCTGCCTATGACATAGGTGGTACAGAGCAAAGTTGTAGGAATACATGGGAAGGGGAAGCCACACAGCAGGAAGGGCCTGAGAGAAGACTGTCTTCAACCAGAGCACTCCCTGGTGCAGTCAGCTTTTTGACCTGCTCATCACTAGTGTTTCAATGGTTTTTAGGAAAATTATGATCTTCCAAATCCTTCCTGTTCTGACCAAGACGAATTTTCACCCCTGCCAGTGTTTTCATCAAGACAGTTTCACCAGTCTGACAAGATATTTCCATACTCTTGGTCTCCTTGACTTTAGCCTGTTGTTTGCCTTCCGTTCTTAGAGAAATATTGTTCCCAGCATGAGAATTTAGGTCAGAAGTGAAATAATCCACCATATTATTCCAACTAGTAGAGGTAAAGATACAAGGCAGGCTGCCTCACCTTTATAGCAACCTGTATCCTTGTTGAGTGAAGACATAGTCCTGAGATTGTTTGCAAGTTTGGGCATCCATTGGAATTGCATATTGTATTCTCCCTTAAGCCACTTCCATCTCAGTTAATCTGATCAAAGTGGCTCTTCAGATTCAATTGTTCTGACTTTACTTTTAGATTTCCATTATAATTAACTCTCCATCTTAAGAAAGTTATAATGATGTCTCTCCAGTTGTATTACCCTTTATTCTTTATCTCCCTTACTTTAACAGGTTCCTAATTCACTGCAGTTAAAATTTTCCTCATTTATTTTCCTGATCTTTATGGCTACTATTTTTCCAGGTTTTACCATTTATATATTATGCTGGATTGTTAGGTTAATGGCTCTTTCACTTGGCAAATAGGAAAATAAATAAAGTTTTTGAGCCATCTGTTGAAGTAAAGTGATGGTTGTAGACTACTGCCTGAACTATTGGTCTAATATGATCATGTTAAAGGAATGTCACACTAAAAAAAATTATATTGTTGTTTGTTACAGTTTTATTCTGTCTTTCCTTTGAAACACTAAAGGATGTTTTAAAAGTATATCCTAGAATATTTGTCTCTTCTAGTCAGGGACTCTTTCAAGAAAGCAGAATGGTTAATGTGTGAGCATCCTCTGAGTCAGACCTACAGAGCAGAAGATGTGCTGCTGTGAGAGAGACTATAAAATCCTTCCTGTAAACTACATTCTGTTAATGCCAACTGTTCCACACTCATTATGAGTTTTTGTAACAAAAATAAATCTCTTTTTACCTTAATTATAGAAGTTTCTGAAGAAAAAAAAAAGCATATTTTTCACTAAAGTATGTTATGTCCTCCCATTCTATCATACCAAAAATGTTTTAAAAACATTGTTTCTTATACCAGATAGGTATGGGCTTACATATATATGGATTTTTCTATGAAATATGATTCAGTTTAATTGAGGGTTTCAAATTTTTTCAATATATTTTGCTGAAGGCATACTCATTTATCAAAAGTTTTTAGGATGGATTGAGCATTCAGAAATGGAACTCTTTGCTTCATATAATATACAGGAGTACAAATTAACCATAACTATAAGGATATTTATTAGGCATGAAATTTCAAAATTTACATTTGGAAGAAAATAGTATATAAAATTTCCAGCTTTGGTAAAAGCTTGAGATATAATCTTCAAGATTACCTTACAATGGCAATGTTTAATAGTGTTTCTGCAGCCACTGAACACACAGCTAGAGAGCTTCATACAGTCCTTCCAGTGTAAACTATTTTGAAAATTTATGTGACATAAGAGTCTTCCTCAGACATTTTGTATGCAAGTTAAACCATGCATATGCCAATTGCTTCCCAACTCTGAGCTTGAGATTTTGAATACATGAAATTCCAAACCTGTTGCTCTGCCCTTTCCTCTTTCCTTTCCTTTCCTTTCCTTTCCTTTCCTTTCCTTTCCTTTCCTTTCCTTTCCTTTCCTTTCCTTTCCTTTC
>JAVCKT010107077.1:0-24587 GCA_032273925.1 Rhynchotus rufescens
TAGCTTTTATAATGAAAATATTGATGCACTAGCTAACAAATCTGAGACAATTCCTAAAAGATCTGAGGCAATTCCTAAAGCAGAAGTCATTTGGTTTTTCCTCTGACTATAACGGTGTGTTTTTTTGTTTGTTTTGTTTTTTAAATGTTGAGTAAGTTCATACATTTAGATTATACTCAGACTTGGGATAAATTTGCTGTTTCATCAGATCTGTAGACAATGTAATTTTATAATTCTTTTTGCCTTGCTGTAGTGCAAGTATTTAGCATGAGTTCTGCTACAGGGATGAGTAAATCACAGGCTACTTGTAATTACCACTTCATAAATAAAGGATTTCTGTAGTCAAAGTAGTGAGTGATCTGCTCTGGTAATACCAAAGGAGTAATTTGACATGAAAAGTTCATGTAGTTAATCAGTTCCTTTCTGGAATTTCTCTCTGATACAGGGACCATTAATCATCTGTTTAACACAGCACCTACTGCAATCGGCGTGTAGATGTAACTGGAGGTCCTAAGTACTACAGGAACAAAAATATTCTTTATTATAGCTCTTGAAATTTCTTATTTTTGGTAAAGTAGGCCTTTAAAGTTTAATAACATCTACTCAGACTTGTTCCACATTGGCAAAGTGTATTTGTGATATAATGAAGCAAGTAAAGAAATTTCAAATGCTGCTATTATGTTCCTATTATACTTTCATAAATAAACAATGTCCCAAATGTGTGTGTGTGTGTGTGTGTGTGTGTGTGTGTGTGTGTGTAGATATATATCATAAAACATCTTCCACTAAAATCAGATGAGAAGTCGAATGTTTGTGAAGCAGTACTTTTTAGCCTTTTATTTTAGGCCATATGGGCCTCTGAAAATGCTCCTTCTCCATAGAAATGCTGTTTACTATTGTAGTTGAATGGGGAGGGTCCTCTTAAGCAGTCTTCTTAATCAGTAAGTTAATGCATTCAGCTCTATAGAGCTGTTCGTCAAAATTCCTTCTGTTTAGTAAGAGCAGGAGTTTATGCAACACTTGTAACAATACTTGTCAATTTATTGTTATGGATATTTTCATGTTAATATTCACTCAGTGCTTAGGTTTCTTAGCCTGTATTCCTTGTAAGGACCTAAATGTCTGATCTAAAAGTCAGACATAACCAAGGAGCAAAGGTTTGAGTTGTGCTTCTCAGCACATTTTAAGCTTTTGGTTGGTAAGTAAGGATCTGACCATGCAATTGTCAGAGAGCTGTTCCATTTGTAATGGATCTTGTGGCTGGTTTAACTCCTCTTGGTGGTCAGATTGATTTAGCCAATAAATCTGTGGTCTGGATTACTGCACAGCAACATGCTGCTTCTCTGAATGTCAAAATGGGAAAAATAATACTGAGATGAGTTCGCAGTGGTTTCCTGTTTAAATTATATAATTCATAATTGTTGTAATGACTCACTGAAGCAGTAAGTGTGGAAATAAAAGG
Source organism: Rhynchotus rufescens (assembly GCA_032273925.1). NCBI lineage: Eukaryota > Metazoa > Chordata > Aves > Tinamiformes > Tinamidae > Rhynchotus > Rhynchotus rufescens. The sequence continues at coordinate 1,463 of JAVCKT010107077.1, forward strand.
ATAATACTTTTAGAGCTGGTAGCTGAAAAAGACTCTTTTTAAAATCAAAATCATTTTTTTACCTGCTTGTTTTGCCTGCGTGTTTTAAGAAAAGAGGAAGGCATAAATGTAACTGTTATTTTTAAATTTGCTGCTTTAGTTCTAGACCTGAGGAAGACTGTGCATCTCTTCTTTTTCTCTCTGCAAATGTTAAATTTCTTTTTAAAGATAATCTTTACATTTATTTGAGGTAATATCTTAAAAGGTTCATTCAGACTACTTGGTTTAGAAGTTCACAGCAAATGCAGCAGTCCACATGCAATGTGAACACTGCATGAGATGCCTAATTTTCTGTTTGTGTTAGGTTTGTTTTAGCATTATGGCCATCCACCTAACATTTCCCACGGATGCTCCTTTACTTCATTCGATTTTTAAAGGGATACTCATGTTATTCATGGTATGTATGATATTCATTAGATGTCTCCTGAGCTGTTAAAGTGCTGTTTCTCTAGTAGTTGGGCATTTTTCTTGCCAGAATATAACCCATGTATCCCAGCCAGCCGGCTTAGTCTAGTCCACACTAGGTGACTTGTAATACACTGGGCTCGTTTAAAGTATGTTCCAGGTCAGCCTGAAGGATGATCTATATTTCTGGGACCTGAGATAAAACATAATGCAGAGTAGGGACACTTTATGAAATGAAATAAAAGCCCTTATGATCAGTTAAAGATCCTGTCCTTAGAGAAATGATGTGTTCTGTTGCTTAATCTCCAAAGCGGATGGAGGTGACATTTATGGTTTGGGCTGAGATCTGGTTTATAGTGTCATTTCTCAGATAATGTGGGACATGCAGGCATTCACTGTGCTCTTCATTCTCTTCTAATTTTCTGTCAGGATTTACAGCACTCGCTTTGTTCAATCAAAGTGGAGCGATGCTGAATTTCTAACTCATTGAAAATATTCTTCAGAATCTTGTAATGGGAGAAAGTGTTAGATCTGGGTCATTGCTCTGCACTGAGTGCATTAGAAATGGGCATTTGCTGTGCTTTTGTGCTAGCTGAAAGATGGTAGGCAAGCATTGCATAAGCTCATTTGGTTCTAAGGCATCAGATTCCTTTTGATCATTTTCACCTAGAGTAATTTATAATTCTAGGAAATGTAGTAACTCAGTATATCATAACAAGAGAGAAAAGCCCTACTTTGATTTAGGAACTTTCTGGTCTGGTGTAAAATTCTATTGCAGTAGTACCTCTACAGTTGGAGAATATTCCATAGCAATTGGAAAGAGCAGTATGCCCCTTTTGAAATGATCTTATTTTCTGGTCTCTATATAATGCTTTTCTTTTTTTTTTTTTTTTTTCTTTTTTTTTAAAAAAAAAGCCTTATGATCTTTATAGAGAATTCTGTATAGAGAACTGTAAAGATCATAGCAGCAAAAATTATTCCTTTCATCAGTCTTTTTGATCATAGCTCTCAGGAGCTTTTAAAAACTATTCAAGCATCTTTCTCCTGCCTCCTGCATGTGTAGGGAAGCACGGATGGATGTGCCACTGTCTAAACACGCTGGCTCCACTGTTAAATCAAATCTTCTGGTTTACAGGTATACATACCAGATGCAAATGCATAGAGTTAGTGGTCAAGCATCTCTGGGTATGATACTGGGATGGTTTATACCGTGTTAACTGTTGCTAATAGGAAGCCATGATTGGCTGATGATTTCCTAACGAGTAGGGCAACCTCTGAACGGGTGTACTAAGAACTATGAATTGAGGTAACTTTGAGATGGGGCAGAAGACCAGATGTGTAAGATCATGAAAGGTTAATGACAATACTGGTTGAAGAGGACTGCTTATGGGAAGCAGGGTAATTGCAATGCAAGACAGAGGAATGGAACTGGTTTGTAATTTCCTGCTGCTGTAGGAAGTGCTTAGACAGGATGCTGATACTGGGCTTATATTACAAGGCTCAGCTTCACCACTGTGGTTTGATACCCTTGAGCTCTCTCTGTTGGGGCTGTGGGCAATACACCCTTCCCATCACAACGCTCTGAATCCACAAATGGGAACAGAACGGTCCTTCTATTTACCATTCTTTTATATATCACTTTTTAAGGCTTTGGAAATTACAGTCTGGGATTTGCTTTAGTGGCACCTTGTTTTGGAAATGTTGCTTTTTCCTGCTGCAAACATGTCGGTTGTAAGAGAGGTCACCACCAAAGGTCAGAGCTCCTTGAGGCTTGTTGAGAGAATTACAGTAGAGAAACAGGAAGGATGAGTCAGTTCTGAAGCTTTAAAAAGCAAAGGTGTGATAGCTAGTGTGAGAAGAGCATCATCCTCCGAAGTTAAAATAGCCTTCACTGAAGTATAAAATTCAATGTTAGAGCACCCCCTTTTGAGCTGTCACAGAAGTGTTTCAGATCTCATTTTGAAATATTGCATATTTAGACACATAGAGCCATAGAGAATTAGTTACAAACATACTACAGAAAACAGCTGTTTTTATGTTGTCATTGCTGTTGCATTAGGGTACCAAAGATAGCAATCTGCTAAATGCACTGGTATGTGACATAGCTGTTTATACATTAATAGGAGATATTCTGCATAAGGATTACAGAGCCTTTTTAGTCAAGTCTGAGAAAGCTTCATTGCTGGCCCTGAGCAAGTGCCACGTAGATTACCCTGTGCCTTTGACTGACCTGTGGGCATTGAGGCTGGTGTGTGGTGGAGGTTTGTATTTAGTTACATGCAGTTAATTGAAGAAATGTATTTGAACTGTGCTGCTGTAGCAGGAAGTGGCTTTTCATGTTGTCAAAGTACCTCCTAAACCCCTAGTATTTTAGGAAGGGTTATAGATATGCTATTTAATTTGTAAACATTCTATTATTATTATAATAGGTGGTAGTTAATAAGATTGAAAAAAACTCTCTAATGACTACTGTGCATTGAAAGATTTGTATGAATGCCAATCAACCTTCAGTTTAACGACAGAATTTAAAGCATGTCAGCTTAATGAGCATTAGACTTTCTTCTACAAAATAGTTATAGTTAAATGCTTCAAAAACTAAAGGAGATGATAAACTATAGGAGAAGATAATAAATTATAAATAGTGCCTACAGAGAACATGTTGTAAGTCACTGGAAATCTAGCTTAGACTCCTTGCATTTTGGAATTTCATAGTGGTATCATACAGAAAACATATTATGGAGGCCCTTTTCATTCCTGTATTCCAAGGGTACCTCTGTGCCAGCTTTGAGGGGAAATGCCTAAGTGGGATTATCTGTTCAATTCTTGAAGTCTATTGTACAGATTTCATTTTGAATCCAGTGTGAAATTGTGCCTGTCATTACTCTCTATTTCCGAATTTCTGTGTCCGTCTGGCAATATACAGAGGAAGAAAAGATGTAATTTAAGGTAAGTGGAATTCTGTAAAAATGATGGTATTTATCATCTTTGTTTTCCCTGCTTAAATTCGGGGCTTCTTAAATTCAGGGCTTCTCACTTTTCTGTGTGGTTAGCTTTGAAGAACTGGGAGCTTCTTCAGAGTGGTAGACAGCTAGAATTTTTACTGTAGAGCTTATCAGACATGAAAATTGAGCCTTAGATATCTAAGGCTGATCAAAGAACTCTTCTGATGACTTGAAGAATGCTGTGTTTAAACCAGAAGCTTTGAAATAGCTTCCTGACTGCCCTGGGATGGAATTGAAGTCTCCTAAATGCAAGTATTATAACTGAATCAGTTGGCCATGTTGAGTTTATTACATTCTCTGCAAGTGATCAAATTCAAAGGAATTAGCAAGGAGATGTATCTTGCTGGAAGATTTTTCTTATACTTCCATATAGGTTTTACCTATGTGAACTGTAGGAATTGGCACGGAGTATCTGAAATGAAATCTGATCTGTTAGCTAAACTAATTTTACAATTAATCTATTTTACTTAGGAAGCTTATTGAAGTAGAAAATGACCATTGCTATAAACTGACTGTCGTGTATGATCCTAATGTGTCTATTCAAGTCTCAGAGGTTTTGGAACTTGCTTTATATTACAGGAAAGTATGAAAATGTCTAATTGACATGTCCTCTTAAAGCTGTCCAGGTGGCATAAATACTACCTGGCTTTGTTTCAGGTAGTCCTGAGGAGCAAACAAAACACGTTGCTCTGTTTTTGTTGGCTTGCTGTTTAGCTCCATTTCCAAATGAGGATGGGCAGCTCTTGCAGGCAGCTTCACCGTCAGACTCATCAGGGCTTTCTGGCTGAACTCCATGCTGGTGTAGTCACTCAGGAGTGGTACTGTAATGGAAATGACTCCTTCATTTTCACTTGTAACAGCTTTTTCGGGGGGTTGTGCATGCCTTAGGCTTACGTCTATGTTATTTCTAAGTCTTTCTGACTGGAATGTGTCACTTTTGTTGTCTTCTACATCATCTGTAAACAGCTCTACTTTCAAAGGAACCTTTGACTCATGCTCTATGACATACACATTGGTGGTATCATTTTCTGTTAGGGCCTGAAGCAGTGATCGTGAAATGGGTTTCCAATTAGTCTGCAAGGAAAAAGCAAAATTTCAGTATCATAATTTTCATATCAAGTCATATTGAAGTAATTGGCAATTTACTGAAATAAATGAGGGAAGAATAAAGCTAGGAGACAGGCAAGATCTGAGTGTATATTGAGTTACAGATTTTTACAAATTCTGAATAATAAAATGGACAATAATTTGCAATGCCATGCATCCTCCTTTTCTGCTTAGGTTATTTTGCTGGGTCTTCCCACTTTATCCATAATATATTTTAAATTAAGGCCAGGATAGTTGTTTAAGGAAGCAGCCTCTGATAAATATACCTTCTCCTCCCACCCCCACTTTGAAGAAGTCTCATTTTGAAGAAGTTTTGAATCTTTAGATCTTCCAGTTTCTAAATGCATTCAGAAGAGCCAAGTAAATTACATGGAGTTGCTTTTACTGCAGTGGCCAATGAAAGACAGCTGAATCTGAGAACTGTGAATTAAAAGTTGATCAGTGCTCATAAACAGATCAAGTTCTTTAAAAGAATAATCTAGTGAAATTACAACCTATAAAACTATGACTTTTGAAACTCTGAACTCGTATACATGTGCCCACTTGATCCTTCTGTGTTCTTCTATGTTTTCTAGCTTTTGCAGAATGACTGCCTAATTCTACATGTGAGCTCACAGCCCCTTTATGCAAAAAGCTACATTTAGGTTTAAGGGGCAAGGCAAGTGAAAGGAAAGACTGGCCTGTCAGGGTCATCTTAAACTTCCTTGCTACTGATTTTATTCTGGTATTGTCTATCTCAGATCTTGGACAGTGTCTTTTTCTGGAGACATTCCAGCATCTTTGACCACACTCTTGCCTTTTTGTATGGCAGTATTTGAGCTCGCCAGGCTCACTTCAGTTTAGTGTGACAGTGCTATATGCTTTCTGTCATTATCCTAATGCTGGAGACAAGGAAGTGACAAATTTTTATCTATCCAGTAGTCTCCTTCCAGTAGCTGCACTCCAGGCACTACTTCAGACCTGAAATACAGGTCTCCTTTCACAAGTTATGGGTAGAACAAGGCTACTGAGCTTTGGTGCTTCTTGACTAGTTAGATGCGTCTTCAGCCAACTGCCAGCCAAAAAACTGGAACGTTTGAAGTATGCTGAGATTTTGAGGAGTGAAGAATGGAGTTTGGAAAAGCACCACATATATTTGTTGATACTTCTGTGGCATTAGACTATGATGTATTTCTTAGAAGTTATTTTTGAGTAACTTGTGCTCTAGAGTTCTCTGAAAAGAATAACTGGTATTACTGATTAGATCATTAGGAAAAAAGCGTGTTTTTTTTTTTTTTTTTAATACCATTGGAACAGTACTTGCCATATCTTGGATTGCAGTGCTGTCTCCTGGATTTGGTAGACTAGACCAACACCAGGTTTTCCCCCTGTAAAGAAATACTCCAAGTTTATTGTCTAGTTAAATGGTAGACATCTCCCAGGAAATTATATTGACTGCCATTCATGCACAAAATTTAATGATATTTTCACAAGAATCAAACTGAAACATGCCTTTTCACCCACTGTTTCCGAAATAGCTCTAGATCAGTGTAGCCCGTGGGAAAGAATGGCCCCGATCCCAGTCCCTGGGATTGTTCCAGAGCTCAGGTGGAGCCTCCACCTTTGCGCTCAAACCTCCGGGCACGTGGCCGAGCACCAGGCTGCGAGCGGAGCTCGTGAACCGAGAGGTTCGGATCGGCCTCGGCCACTCGTCTGAGTCTTTCCTCTTGAGCTGCTCCTTGAGCTCAGCCATGAGACACCCCACGGTAACGCACTGGGCGCCGCAGCCAGGGTGGCTGCTGAGGGCTGCGCAGACAAGGCCGAGGGCACCCCGCGGCCGCAGCAAGGTGGCTGCCCGTCCCGCAGGCGGGCTGCCCGCCGGGCCCGGGGCCACCACTGCGCACGGGGCTCCTCCGTCCCCCCTCGCCAGGCGTGGGTCAGGACAGGCAGCCTGGAGCAGAGCGGGTGGCGGCCCCCAAGGGCAGGCCTGCGCCCGCAGCAATGCCGCGAGCTCCCTGAGGCACCTTCCCCTCAGGGAAGGGAGTGGAAGGGTGGGAGCAGGTGATCCCCAAGAAACTTCTGCCACCAAGATGAGTTCCTTTTGGGCTGATATGAGTCAGCACCGCGTGCTAACTGCCACCTCCTGTGGAAGGGGAGGCCGAGGCTCCAGCACCTCCAGCTCCTCGTGTCTCCTTGGGAAGCGGCCGCTGCAGCAGTGACTCGTTTTGCAGACAGAAAGGCAGCTGTGAGAGGCCCCGAGGTTATCTGGTACATCAGCCTGCCGCAGCGCCGGCTGCTGCGCTGTCTGGCCTCCAGTCAGACCCAGACTTCTTTAAACGTGAAATATCTTGTCTCTGTTTAGGTTGTGGTTTGAGGTGAAGCCTGAGGCTACAAAATTGTCTGATCTCTGCTGCTGCTATGAAGATGGGTGTTTTTCTGGCCTGGTGAGTTGCTTTTTACAAATCCAACCAAAGCAACTGAGAAGAGGTGTCCCTGGTAATCCCTTCCCTCAGTAAGGGGCATTCCTCACTCCTGCAGTTCACCCTCATCGTCATGTTGCAGTGCTATGCTGTGCTTCGGGCTGCTGTTTTTCTAGTTATCTCAGTGCTCTTTCCTAGTGAGCTAGGCTAAGCATGATCTTATCTTTAAGAAAATAAAGCCCTTTCTGAGGCAAAATGCCTGTGTAGGTGTCAGGCATTCTCATCAGAGAAGGAGAATTAAAAAAAAAAAAAAAAAAAAAAGGAGGAAAGCCCCTTTAGAAAGGCCAAATCAGGCATGGAACAGCTTAAAATAAAAGATCTAAAAAGATCTGAGAAAAAAAAGAGCGAACAGCAGGTTTGTGTGAAGTCATGCCTTGTTTCTCAACAGCAAAGGCAGGAGTTTAACGTGGTGTATAAGCTAAATAAGTTATGTATTGCCTATGTATAAGTTTGCATAGCCTGTTTGCTTTCCCTCTCGGCAGCTGCCCTTTTGATATCTGAGGCAGGATGTGACACTAATAATGTGACCATCTGTATGCAACTGTACTGGTTTGTATCTGAAAATGAGTAATTAATTGGTTACTTTGCAGACTATTTTTTTGGTGTTTGTCTGAGCCCCCAGTAGTTTGGCTCATATTAATTTGGGAGGTTTATCACTAAAAGAAAAAATATCACTTTATCACTAAAAAGAATAATTCACTCAATATTTCTTTCTTACCTTTTAAGCACCAGAGAACAAGTAAGAGGTGCAAAAACCACAATGAGCATCATGCCGAAGTAAAGGCCAGTCACAAAACCTTCGAATTCCCCTTTGCCTGGTGGGAGAGAAACAGGGATATGGAGTCAGATTTAGATACCAAGTATGGAGAGGGGCTAGTGCTTTCATTACAGAAGCATTTCAAACAGAATTGAAAGTCCAACTTCATATATCTTCTGGGATTCATGGAAATGAAATCTAGTTCAAATGAGGTTTGGGATTTTGCAGGACTGAGGTTTTGAGGTTGATCTTAGTTTTTCTAAGATATCTGGTACATACTGATTCTTAAATCCCCCACCTAAAGAAAAGCACTACGTAATAGAAGGCTGAAGTAAATGAAAGCTCCTTTCCCCACAAAAGCTCCTTTTGGTTTGCTGCAGGTCTGACTTTATAAGAAACTATTCAATATGAAGTTATTTACTTAAATTACTTCGGGTTTTTTGTTTGTTTGTTTGTTTTTTGTTTTTAATAATCGACCTAGTCCTGGCAACAGTAATGTAGATTGTATTTAGTAGGTAACCTGCCTACTTCACCTGCTTGGAACATTGAGATATTCTTACTCACAGTTAGCCCTTGTGCCACACCGATACTGCCTGCCGTTGCTTACGTTAATGCCTAGAGATCCTTCCTTTTTTTCTCACAGAAGGAGAAGAAGTACTTAAACAGGCAGCAAGACTAGTATTGCTAAAACAGTAACTGAAGCATCTATGACAGAGAATGTGATAGAGTCGAGGTGTTCTCTGCAGATAGTTAAATCAAAAGTTTCAAAATAGCATCAGGAAAATGTTTTCAGTACACAAGCCTGTTGCTGGTACTGAAAAAGTTTGCAAAAAGGCTGATGCCCTTTTCCTACACACCCTCCAACAAAAAAGTATATTTTTTTAAATCAGCTACTTAGTTTTGCTTTAAAGGCTATTTGAAAAAATTTTCAACAATAAAGCAGTTAATCCATTAAAAGCATCTCAGATGCTTAAAAAGTTAACTGCTTTATTGTTGAAAAAGCTTTTTTTTTTTAATTATATATAGGATAATATATAGGAAGAAGTCTGAGGTGCTTTTAATGGATTTTAAGTAACCTTTGAAATATTGCAAAGGCCAGAATAATGTAATATGATCTTTAAATTCAATGTAGTTACTTGAATTTAAAAAAAAAAAAAAAAAGGTATTAAATTAACTCTGAGTTCTTGTTATTTTCCACAAAAACGGAACACTGATTTGGTAGCGTGGGCAGAATATAAGCCTAACAGATTAGGTCCAATGAAAACTGTTGGATTTCTTGGGTTCTTTGTCAACAGACAGGACTTTCATGGGAAACATGATCTAAGTTGAATTCAAGGGAAAATTTTAATTTCTTTCTGCTTCATGCCTTTGATTGTCCCATTGTATTAATGCAAAGAAGAGATATAAAAGCAAAAAGCTACGGTGGGGAGAAATCATTTGTATACTTCTGTGTCTCTCTCTGAATGTCACAGGTTACTTTTCCTGTGGCTATTATTATCTCAGCTGTTTGGCACTTATTTTTGTTTTGGTTTCAGGGCACTTGACTTGAGTTATATTTGTGATTAATGGTGTAGGTGACTAACTGGAAAGTTGTTCTTGTTCAGCTTTTGTGAAGCACAAAAAGCACTTGAACGTAACCAGGCACAGAATCTACACTGCTGGTAGCTGTGGCTGGTGCCAGCACCAAAGAAAGATCTGTGAATATAGTTAACACAACAAGGTCAGAAAAGAGTTTTGATGATACGGAGCCTTAACTAAATCTTCTGTGCATCTTAAGCAGTGATATATAGACGCTGCTGCTGTGTGAATTACTCCCTGCAAAGCAGGGGAAAGGGAGAGTAGAGAAAAATGCTCTAAGCAGTGCATAAAGCAAAGACTGATGCCAGGCAGCACAGCTGCATTAGGCTTCCATGGTACCATATTTTGGGGTCCTGAAAGGCTGTGAAAGAGTCCCAGGTCCTTCTCCAGCACTGGTGAATCCCGAAACCTGCACACGGTAGATAGTCCTTTCCTGAAGTCCAGTGAGATGGTACCGTGTGGTAGAAGAATTGACAGTAACAACTGAAATGCAAGAGGGATTGGGGGTGAGAATTTGAGCTGAATTCTTGTGTCTGAGTTTATGAATGGAGGAGGAACTGAGGGGAACGAGCAATACTTTATTTCCTGGTTTATTTTGTTTTCTTTAGAAAGCTTTACCTGACTAAAGCTGTAGTCAAATAAAAAAAGACTCTACTGCTGTGTTAGACTCATCCTAGTGTACATGTTAGTCCTCTATTTGACCCTGGAATGAGCAAAGGATTGGAAGGCTTTTTTTTCTTCTTTTCTGATGATGCAGCGAGTTATTCCCTGGCATGAGTAATGCAACCAGCAGTGCTGTAGAATACTTATGACATGACAGAAATTGTCTTTCAGGCTTTGCTATTGAGAATACAAGACCTCCATGGAAGCAGAAATGATGCTGTTACTGTAGCTTTCCTTCCTTTTAGCAAAATTTAAAATTATTCTTCCTGCCTGGAAAACATGGCAATTGGCTGTTGGCTCACGGTTGGATTGGCCCATTAGGGGAGAGTTAAAAAATAAAGCCTGGACCTGGGCACTACTCTGCTGTCTCCTCTTGAGATATCTGGTAGGTACTTGGCTAAGTTACAATGAAAGATTTAAGTGCTGTGACTGAAATCCTAATGCCTCAGAAATATCAAAGTTTCACAGGTACTAGAAACTTCTGCTGTAATATTACAGTTATAGATTGTAAGGAATTGTTTTCTCATCACTCTGTAATTTGATATAGCCTCATAGATCCCCCAGCTGCATGTTGTGAAAATCCTTAACACCTCCTTATGAAACTTTTCCACCGAAGCACTGAGACTGTGCTGCTGCTTTCTTCTGCTTGAGGGTGACTTACCTGGAGATTTTGTTCTTGCTGAATCTGTGTAGCTTATTTTGTAGCCCTGGAGAAAGCCCAGACAGTCTTCGGCACCTATTTCAGTCCACTGCACAAGTGCAGTATGCTTTGTGATATTCAGAATTGTTACGTTAGTGGGACCTATTCTAGGAACTTTAAAAAAACAAACAAAAAAACATAATAATGTAAGTTCTACATTTATAGTTATTCAATTGACATACAAGGCAGAAATCTAGCTGCCTGTCTGGAGCTCCTCCCTGATCCGTAAATATTGCATCAAGGAGGGAAGACAAAAGAGAAATCCCACTGAGTAGAATGACATGATGTTAAGGAATATCAAAGTAGGCAGAAACAGTGAGTGACTTGTTGTGGATGCTTTTACTGCAGTAGTTACACAGCCCAATTAATGTCAACATCCAGTGTGAGCCAGCTCTGAATATGAACCAGAAAATCTGACTTTGGTGATAGACAAATTTGAGCTGTGGGCACTAGTAACTCGGGGACCTCTTGCTGTTTTGATAATGTCATTTGTAATAATAACATTTCGGTGGGCCTGTCAGTAAGGAACAATATCCAGGTCACTCCCTCTGCCAGTGCATGATTGCTAGGACTAAAGGCAAGACTAAATGCAAAATACTGCTAAGTCACTTGACAAAGAAGCTGCTTGTAGGATTTCTTTATGGATGCAGATAGGAAAGGTATAAAGGAGAGGAATACCTCCTTCAACAGAGTAAAAGCGGGCCACTCCAAAAGTCTTTTCATATCTTGCAAAACTTTCACAGTGACAAGCATCAGATCCATGTAGCATTATTTTGTTTAACTTATATGGCTGAATATTGTCTGGAAAACAAATAAACTTGCATCAATGTTTACTGAAAAGTGAGAAGCAAGGGGAGGAGGGACAATACTTGATAGCTTTTCTGTATAATTCTTACTTTCTGATCCTTAAAACGTAGTATAAATTTACTGTGAGTACAGCTTTCTACTTGGAGTACAAGATGTGTGCATCTTTCCTTGTGACTGTTCTTGCAAATAGTTTCAAAAGTAGCATAAGGCATAATGCTGATTTGCTTTTAAAATATGCTGGATCTGCTTATAATTCTCATCTGGAAATTTGTAGATAATCTAGTTTATGTGTAGATATTTCTCAGCTAGCATATTTTAAAAAAATAATTGCAACTGAATGTAATGTAGCAGCACAAATGTAGCAGGAGGACCGTGGAAGACAGTAGGTTGAATTGTATAAGCCTGAGGTTAGATGTGTACAGAAAAGCCAATCCTGGCTGCTCTTTGCCAGAGTCAACTATATGATTTGGGATGACTGTCCTGTAAACTGATCCCTGCAGCAGCTTTTTGTGCATCACTTAGTAAGTAGAACATTGGATTTGAGAACTGTTGTGTTGTGCCAGGGACAAACATAGGGTTAAAAAGTGATCTAATGGCAAGCCTGTAACAGAGCAGTTTGTATTTAAAGCAAAGTTTACCTAGGAGCAGGGGCAAGATTTTTATTCTCATGGGGCTGTGTTAGCCAGTAGTGTATAGGTCCCTCTCTGGAATTTGGGGAAGGGGAGACCTTATCCTGGCAACAGCAATTTACTTCCATCTCTTGCCCTAATACAGCCAGAAGAATCTACCTAAGACTGTTCCTTGTACCTGCTTTGATGTGTTCAAAAGCTGGGTATCCTGTTGGTGCAAAAGAAAGTTGTATTTATCTGGATCTTCAGTTTGCTCTGAAATGAAAATCCTTCCAACCAAAAAATACCTAGTAGAGGAAACAGTCCCTCCATTAATGTGTGTTGTTCCTTGTTACCTAGTATGAAGCTTCCAGTAGTTGCAGGTATTATTTTCATGTGCATATCCTCTTTACTAGTGCCCCAGTCAACCACAAAACATTTTGGACTGTATTCTGGAGTCCAGGTGACAACTGTCTGGGTTCCTTGAGGTCTGACGATGATTTGGCCAGGCAAGTCTGCAAATGAATATACCATTAAAGATAAATAAATAGAAAAGCAAACTCTCTTGTGCTCTAACTTTTTCTTTAGGAATCTTCATTAAACAGTTGCCATGCGAGTGCCCAGTAAGTAAGGTTTATGCTACCGTGTCAATAAAACAGATTCATCATCTGCTACTTTGCAAAGGTCTGTAGAAGATCCTATGTTGGCTGCTGCCCTTGACCTTTAATTCCTCATAAGAAAGTGGAAAAAGGCTGTGGTAGCCCTTGGGGAAAGGAAGCTTGGTGCGGCTGAACAACCTTGGACTGCTCCAAGGGGAGGGCATGTGAGATGGCTTTTACTTGGGAGAGGAGGAAAGAGGGGCTAATTGTGGGTTATAGCTACATAACTTTGTATCTAATCTTTTTGCTCAAAATACAAATTATTTTAAGGGCAGATTATCAAGCTAGGAAAGACCTTCTGACTGAAACTATGCAGGAAGAGGAACAGCCTGTCAACTGTGGTAAGAAAGGAATTTCATAACAGACAGCTACAATTCTCCATTTCATCTCCTCTCAGAAAATCTGTGTAGTAAAGTAGAAATAAAGAAAATGGCTGTACTAGATTAGAAAGAATTCTGTATACTGCAAAGGAATTTATCTTGGGAACACACTTAATGCCAGTAATTCATCATAGATACAGAGGTTTCTATGCATTAGTAGAAGCATTTGTTTTAACAAATGCCCAGAGGGAGCCGTGAAGAACCAGCTGCTAGTTTCAGTAAACTATTAAAAAAAAAAAAAAAAAGAGCTGCCAGTTGAAGGATGACTTGAGGTAGCCACATGCATTTTATTAGAAGACTGCCAAAGCAGTCAAATGCAAGAAGCAAAATAAATTAGCAAGTATTCACAGGGCAAAGGAGAGTAGGCTGAGGAGAGTGGGCTGGAAAGTTTTTGAAAACCATTAGCTGCAGCTTTCTGGAGATCAACATTGGTACTTGCACGTTGACTTACTTATGCGTATTGTATGGTTCCATTTTTTTATAAAGGAATCTTACCACAGAAGAGTCTTTTTTACAGTACAATAGCTAAAGCTTTTTTGCTCTTTTTTTTTTTTTTGTAGAAGATTATAGCAAATGAAATTATTTTAAATATAAAAAGAAACATTGTTATATTTTGTTTTTGTTGAAATGAAAAACCTGGGTATTTAGACATCACAAAACCTTACCATAATCAATGGAATATGATAAATAACTTCTACAGTTCCCCCTCCCAGGTGCCAGTAGGAGTAATCACAAAATCAAAGTTGCTGAACTGAAAAATTAGATATGCAGATAATCCAGAGAACTTTCTGTTTAAGCTGTTGACATCTGCTCGACTTTGTGTGTGCTCTGCAAGCCAGTCTAACAGTTGTTCCTCTAGTCTGAGGAAACAAGAGGCTCTGCAAGCAATGTTATATTTGTTGTCTGTTAGTTAATTTCAATAGAAATCCTTGCCTAAGAAACAATACCAATCTCACCATACAAAAACAGGAGCTTAGGGAAAGCTTGTCCCAGCCCAAACACTGTCAAGGTAATCTGAAGCTTGCTCCTTCAGCTTCTCGAATGCAAAATGAGTAAAAGTACCTGTTGTATAGAAATCCGGGACAATATAAGTAGTTTGTGGAGATTCTCCTGCTTGGTTATAGGCAGAAATATTAATTATATAATAAGCCATAGAGAGATTCAGAAGAATTTCTTGGTGCTTTAGAACGAGGCGTTTTGGTAGATGCCTGCAATTATTGGGTACTCTTTGTACATTAATGTAGTATCCAAGGACATTCCTGCCTTGTGCTACCTAAAGAGGAAAAAGATAATCAGTGAGCAATGTTACTATGTCCAGTGTAGAAAATGAAGAGTAATGAAGTTATATAACCAAAATGTCACCTTTAGTGTTGGAGATAAAATCATACTATTTTATTTAGGCTAGCAGGAATCAATGAAGCCACACCCTTACATTTACTCACATTAAGAACACGCTTAAATCCCGTTTAAATTGAGTGGATTTAAGCACAGGCGTAAATGTTTTGCTTAATTGGGATCTTAGTTATGTGTATCCAATTAGTAATAACAGCAGTGGGGCAGCTGTAACATTCCCTGGAACATATCCCTCATCATTAGGAACTTGAAAGTTAATGAGAGGTGTTTAATTGCAGTTTATGCCTCTGAGAATCTTCATCTACTAGACTCAGCTAGGCAGCTGCTCTCTTGGAGGATAAATGCTAGCAATTACACTACCACATTAGAACAGCTAATATATCCATTGATACAAATTTTTAGTGGTCCCTTCCCTCTCCTTTTTTCAATGTATTAATGTATTAATTCTGTGATTGGAAAGGGAGGGCATGGAAATGAAAGCTGTTGCAACCTGGATGGAAACTTAATTCACTACGTAGACCTAGGTCTGGGAATTCTACTAGGATTGTTTCTGAGACCAGACGCTCTGCTATTTCTTTGCTGGCCTTGGCACAAAAAGTAGTAGTAAGAAGACACAAATCTAGGAGGAAGGCTGGGTTATCTTAATGAAGGAATTGATACCTTTGCAACAGCATAGATGGGATGATATTCAATAATTCAAAAGGAAAAGACATGTATGTGGGCATGAGCTTTTGCTAAAGTTAGAAGCACCTAAATTTGAAGCAACGGAAGTATTTTCCAGGGTGAGAAGGGAAGAAGTGGTACATTTTTTGAAGCTTTGGTGAAGTTGCCTGGAGAATAATGTTATGGTTCTTCACATTGCGCTAAACAAGGTAGGACAGTGGAGCCCCCCTTTTTTTTCCCCTCCCTATAACATATTAATAATTAAGCACACCCTTTCCTTTTTCCTTTTCAGTGTTTACTGAAGCCCTCTGGACTTGAACCTTATTTAGCTAGAACAAGTGTTTTCTTGAATGAAGTTCCTAGCCCTGATCCTATATTTAATATATGTACTTTTAACAAAAGCACTTGGATGGAGAATAATTTCTTTCTTTAGCTTAACTTTGAAATTGGCATATGCAATCTATTGCTTTATCTTCAGATGAATTATTTATTGTGCAGCTTTACCTTCTTATCAGCAGAAAAGGGAATAAGGGGGATATATCATCCTTATCCTCTGCTCACTCACTCTCTCTCTCTCTCTCTTTTTTCTTTCTAAACAAAAAGCAGGGGTAACTGCAAAATTTTCCCCATCTTCTGAATTTTCAAAACTCTGCTAGTCTCAGTTTCTGTCTCTGAGACCAAGGCTACCTGTGAGTATAAATGCAAGACTATTGATTGTCTGTTTTTTACCAGGATAATGTTCAAATGGTTTTCATTGGGTAAAACTGACCACTGTGTAGGAGCAAGTGAGCTGATAATGACACATGTTGCAGAGGAGGGAATGCTTCTGCCTTGGAGGTTTGGACCTAAAATGTCATTACAGGAAACATGGAGCTAAATGTTGTGTTCATGTAAGTCAGTGGCTCCTTTTCCTTCCTGGCTAGAATGCATCTCTGAATTTGTAAAGTAGCATCTTTCCGGCATATTTTTCTACAAAAATTTTGGTCTCCTGAGAATAGCAATGATTCTTAGGAACATGTGAAATGCAGCCTGTTATTTGTATAGGCAAGCTTAATTCTAAAAGATGAACCTGAGACACACCAATTTTTAATGTAAGCAGAAAAGAATCTTTATTCGAGTCAGTGATTTGAGTCTTGAAATTGCTGCTTGAATAATTTTTCAAGTTTATAAATTGGTATATTTTTTTCTTATTAGTCTATTGTACCCAAAATACCCCTCTATACATTTAGTGTATCCAGAAAGAAAAGTACAATATTCACTGTGTTTTGTTTGTACAATAGAGTCCCCAAAACAACATCAAAGAATTTTAATTATTTCTGTGAAGTAATGACTTAGTAATACAGATATAAGAGAATGAACCCATAGCCAAGGTGAACGTTACCTCCCATTTAAGAAGAACACGTCTTCTGCCTGGAGAGATTTCCGTAGTTGTGTTATACAATAGTGTTGGCTTGTTAGTGAGCTCTGGTAAATATGAAAAAGATGGAGATATGCACTCATATGAATCAATGTGAGCTTCATATTTTCAACGGTGTCTGACAACCCTGTTTCATATGATACAAAATTTGGAAAGGCATTTACATTCATGCTCCAGAACACCAAAACTGTATTTCACTTACTGTGAGGGACCAAAATTTCTCTGCTCCAAGCACAGACACAGTGATGTCTTGGCTGTCCATCTGCCCTGGCTCTGCATCTGAGCTGAATGATGTATGAAGACGTAACATTTAAGTTTGAAACGGTGGTATTGACAGCATTGCTTTCTATGGTCACCTGAAAACAAATTACATTTTTATGTGTGGTAGCAACAAAACATAATCTTACATTAACTGTGTTCTGAGTCAAGGACCAGTCCTAGGACTACAGTAGGAAGTAGGAGTCCCTACCCTCAAAGGGGAATGACTGCAGGCTTAGTCTAATTCCTTTTCATTCTTTAAAGGCAGTTTCTCTGCCTGTTTTTCCTAAATACAGTCTATTTAGCATGTCAGCGATAGCCTAGACCTAAACATGGCTTTTAAAAAGAGTTAGATGTTAATCTGCTGAAACAATCATTGCTTACATAACTGAGGTCCTTGCTGGCATTCTAAAGAACAAGATGTCAAGGTTGAATGAAACGCTGTGCAGCGTGTGCAACCAGATGTACTGTGTCTGCACAGACCCATCGGGCCAGTTCCAAGAAGGGCTGGCCTGAATGTGCGGGTGCCTCCGCCTTAGCTCCTCCAGATTATTGTGTCTCTGCAGCTGAGGATGGTATTAGCACTTCAGTGACTCTGTAGGGAAGTAGATTTTCGTTTTACAGAGAGATTGCCCCTGTCTGAAAACTGTAGGAAGCTGAGAAAATATCAGAGCAGTACTGTTATGTTTGCACTGTGTTATATTCTTCCCTAGCCATTCATTTTTGGCACTATCTGAACACATGACCTGTGTTCTGTCCCATTCTGTCTGTTATGTTGTCAGAAATGCTATTGCAAATGGAAATATTTGTTGTAATATTTGTCTGCTAGGAAGTTTTGTTTGCTAAATATATTTTTAAAACAAGAAACAAATGCTATTATGTTGTCAGCTCTTTGTTTCTCTGCAAAAGTTTATCATATAGGTAATATAGGTTGTAATTAGGCTGTAATTATCTTAATGTATTTTTATGACTTTATTTACATTATTTTTATTTTATATTTATTTTAAGAGTAGTGTAGTTACAATTAAAAAAAAATCCACGCAGTATCACAGAAAGACTATAAATCCTTTTGACTGACTTGTAAAAAATATGCGTGAAGCGAGTTGGATGTAGGATCCCAAGTGCTCTACAGTCTTGTTCTTGGTAAGTGCTTGCCCTTGCTCAGCTAGTTTTACATCTCCTCTGTGCCTGTGTGTCCAGTCGCCCTTCTTCCCCAAGCCTATGTACAAAGTCAGACTTCATGTATGTGATTAAGGGCTCAGCACCAGCTCCAAGTCAGGGAGCTGGTAGCAGTGATGGGTAGCAGTGATGTGCGGTCGCAGAGCCCATGCTCCTTCTCACCTTGCAGCGTGGCTGTCTCTTCTGCTCCTTCAGGTTCCTCACTTGAACGTGTTGTGAATCTCTCGCATCTCCAGAACACCCTGTAGTGCCTCCTCCCCTTGTTTACTGTTCTTAGCTCTCTATTCTTCCCCGTGATAGCTGTGTGCAGACTAATATACTCTAGCTGCTGCAGTACCAGGAGGAGAGGGCATGAGTTTCTGGCTGATCCAGAAGAGCCCAGGGCTTGTGTCACTGAACAGAGACTCTTCCAAGGGTTGCACATTCTTCCTACCCAGACAAAACCTTTCTTATGCAGAGCTCTGAATAATCCTAAACACCAATCTCCTTAAGAGGTTAAACAAAGCAGCAAACAGCTACAGGAGAAATGAAAGAAGATCATAGGCCTTCTGCTATAAGGGGGAAGGACTGTAAAAGAAGCAGAGAGACTCCTGAAAGAACACAGATGCTGAAGGAGTGGAAACAGATGCATTTGAGACCATTTCTTCCCTGGGGTCCCTGGCGATACTTTTATATTCCTTATTCCAACACAGCTAACACAGAGATTGAATAGTATTTTCACTGTTTTACCTCCTGTTGTGCACCTGGAACTGATCAGCAGCAGACTATGGGCCTTGTCAATGAAAAAAAATGGTGCAAAACAAGAACATAGCAGGTATGATTTCTTACCTAAATGTTGCAGCAACCTGCTCTCTAATCTGTTTGAAAATCTAATGTTACCAGCAAAAAGAATAGTGCTTAAGGAAATGTTTTCAAGACTTAGGTTTATGTGGCGTTTCTGTTACCCTTTGTGGATCTCCAGGTTTTGTCGTGTTGATGCTTACAGTGTCTCCCTGCATGGAACCAGCTGCTCTAGCATTCTTGTGTCTCTCCTGCATAAAACTGTTTTTCTTCTTGCCCAGTTTAGAGTTTATCAGAGCAAGACCAACAGGAGGCCTTTGTGTGATGAAGCTACAGACTGTGCATGTTCCCTGCTGCTTTGCTCCCTACATGTTATGTGAGCTCTTTGGTAGCATCCTGATTATGTCCCGCCACGTCCCATGTATTACTGGTAAGTCCCTTCACATTCTCAAGCAACTGTCACCTGGAACTACTTACCAAGGTCCACGGAGCGGAGTCTGGGAGTGCTTCTCTGTACCTCAGCTCGTATTTTGTAGGAGTGACAGGCAGGTCCCAATTTATCATCACTTGGTTTGTGATCTGGTGAGCGTTTATGTTAGACGGTGTCAGGCACCTCTCTGGAACGGGGAACAGGCAGATGTTACCGACGCAAGTGCAGTGGGAAAGCTTTGGCAATTGGCTCTCAGGTGTGTTTTGTTGAAGGGAAATTAGAAGACTTGGCTCAGAATACTGAACGCTGACAGGCTTTTAAAAGGCTGGAAAGAAATAATCGTTAAATCTTTATGGCATCAGTAGAATGGAGTTGTCTTTTTCATCTTTGTTATTTGGATGCTTCTACTGATTTCAAGGAGACCTTCCTTTGTAAGCAGATGTTTTTCTGAGTAAACTTGAAAAGCAGAATCAGAATGTCAAGAACTCTGAGAAGGCCACATTTTGCAAAGCTCTTGACGTTATTGCAATGCTTGGTTACTATGCAGAATCTCTCAGTAAACATCTAAAATTCTTTTTCAAAATTTCCTCTGCATCACTATATAGTGGGCAAGTGGTCTTATAAAATGGCTAAAATTTAAAGTGTTTTCTAAAAATGCTAATGTTCTGTAACTAGGATTCCTTAAATGCAGCTACTGAGTCAACCTGCTCTTTGTAAACCAGTAATGAAGCTCAAAAATAACGTCAAAGAGAATAGAGAAAGCTGGTTAAGTACTGCACACATGTATTCCTGTATGATTTTCTGGATATAACTTCTTTATAGTCTAGCAAGTGATTTAAAGCAGAATCCTTCTGCCATAAAAACTGAGAGACTTCTGCTGATAGACTTGCCAGGAATAAGAACTACATATTGGAAATTATACATATTTGGAAACAATCTTTACCAGAATCCTCTCCCTGCTTCAGCTAGGGTTGCAGCAACACAAACGGTGAAGGTCTGTACCTGCTTTGCTTGGTGTAACTGAGATGTTCCTTCCTGTGAAACAGCTCTCCTCGGCGTAATTCACAACTATCCAAATAGACGCAGAGCGGCTCATGTAAAGATTCTTCCTCTCTATTGTGATGAAAGGCGAGGATGTGTTTCTTTGCAAAAGTTTTGTGATCCTTTCCCTTCAGAGAAAGAGAATCAGAAAGAAAAAACATTTGACTGGATTATCACATACTGCTTTTTTCCCCAAAAAATGCCATTATAGCAATTAATAGGCTACCAGGTACCTATCTATAAAACTCAGCATTTGGTCATCTTGAAGACCAGCTCCTGTTCAAATGTTCAAGCTCACAGCTTGAAACAGTGAATGCAATTACAACAATCCAGTAGTTCTAGCTAATTTGTACTTACATATACACATAACCTGCCTTGTTATGTGGTAGAGAACTACTAAATTCTTTAATCTTATAAGATACAGAGAAATACATGGCAAAATGTGTATGTGCAGTGTTTTTGGGGCGTTTAAAATGCCTCCTTTGAAAGGCACAGAATTACGTTAGGAATTAATTCTACAGCTATTAGACACCTACCACAGAGGCACCTACATTCATTTTGAATGGCAAATTTCCCAGTTGCCTCAATACAAACCAGCCCAAAGGTGTGGGAATGTCTGCACTCGTGAGCTAGGTGCCTGTCTGATGGAAATGCTGATGCTTTGCAGGCCAAGGTGCCTCAATGCCACCCCCAGAGCTCATCACTGGAGCCTGCCCCTTTGCAGGCGACTGTGCAGTCCGCACAGTGCAGACGGTCCCAACTCATCCTTGTTGCCATGCACAAGCAGTGGGTGCTGCTGCTGGGTGGCTGGTTGCTCTGAGTTCATAGTTACAACATTCATCTGGGAAGGTTTTCCAGGTTATTAAGCCTGGGAGTTATTGGAAGTTAGGCCTCCTGGACAAATATCCTGCTCGGTCTATTTTTTTTTCTGCTTTACCCCCTTCAGGACAGTTTTTGCAGAGGTTTTGCAGGGGCAGGTTTTGCGAGGCTCAAACCAGGCCACTTCAGGGTCCTTGGAAAAGAATGGTGTGTGTTCTTAACAAGAGGAGTAGTTATTGTCTCCTCATGTCTTTTCAAGTATAGGACGTGCTATTCATGGTACAGTTTTTAATAACTGAAAAGCCGTGCACTTGAAGGCTCCGTGTGCCTTGTGGGGCAGCCTGGCTGCGAGTCAGCTGCGAGTCAGCCGCTGACAGCACGCGCCTGCCGAGAGCATCGCCGCAGGAGGGCTCCTCTCTGAGCCTTTGCTTCCTGACAGCTACATCCTGAGGAACAATTTCAGTTGTGCACGGATGTTCCTTGCAGCAAGTGGGGAGGTAGGCTTTTGAGAGGGCTCTTTCCTTGCTCTGTTGTTTCTCTCTTAACCCAATGAAAAGGGAGAGTCGTGCCTGTGCTTTGGGAAAATGAGCAGCTCTGTGATGCAGCTGCCTCCCCCTGCACCCACCTTCTCTTTCGCTTTTTCTCTGCCCTCCCTGCAGTTCTTCAGGAGAGCTCTGCAGCTCAGAAATAGCACAGGCTGCGTTTAGCAGGGGGCTGGGGAGCAACGGGTGCTTCGGCTGAGAGCATCTCCAGAGAGCAGAGCTGCTCCCCAGGGGCTTCTGCCCGAGCAGGAAATCAGGATTTTGACGTTGGAGGCGGGGGGCAGCAAGTTTCTGCCTGGTGCCAGTGGAAGCCCCACTCTGTGGCGGGTGCTATGTGGCAAAGCAATCAGTAATGAGCATCATCATTTTCCGGTGGGGGACCCCATTTGGTAGCCCAAAGACAAAGATTTTGCCTTCCAATCTCTGTTTGCTCTTTTTAAACGTACTTTTTAAGTCACAGGAGATCCTGTATCTGTAGGTATCAAATGAGGAAAATCCCTTTTGTAGCGCGGGAAGGGAGACAACAACCTGCTTCATCATTTTAACTACCCAGTGGGCAGATGTTGATTTAATCTGCCCATCTCTGCTTCACATGGGTTCTTTGTTTTAACTTCCACAGTTAACGAAGCAATTAAAGATATCTGTGCTTTAAGAATATCAGTTTAAGGTTAACCCATACAAGTTCATTATTATCATCATGGGTATTCATCATCTATTAAATGAATATTCATTAATTTAGATGTGCAATATCTGCCATGGTTGAAACCTTGCCGGATACAGGTACTGAGTAATATTTAATATATAATGAAAATCAGCTTAACATGTTTTTTACTTGAAATGCATTAGAGTGGAGAATACTCAATGTGAGTCAATAAAAGTAGAGAAAAATAATTGAGTAAAGTGATATCTGGAAAGTAGTATTTCAAACATATGTGCTGGAAGTGTGGTAAGATGTATGAAGCTCTAGGAAATTATCAAAAGAAAAAATAGTTTCTCAGATAGGTATGTTTTGCTGAGGGATCTTCTTGCAAAATCTTTTCCATGATCTTCAGTAGCTAGCCAAGAAAACTGCAGGTTGACTGACCTCATTTCCTTCCTTGCCACAACAGCCACTCATTTATTTGCACATTTGCTCTGTTATCTCTCCTTAAGACTGACAGGGGTGATGGGGTTTACAGCTGGTCAAAGCTTAATGAATTGGTGCAAGGGGCAGATACAGTTGCTCCTCTTGAAGCCCTCCCTTTTAGGTCCTGGGGAGCTTTGCCAGGCCTTTCTCAGGAACTAGGAAATGGTGAGCTACTCTTCCTCAGGTTACACAGAGTGATTCCTGAGTCTAGGCACATATTCCAGAGTTTTCTATAAATCCTTTTCATGAGGAAGAACTTCTTTACTGTTAGGGTGACAGAGCCCTGGCACAGGCTGCCCAGGGAGGCTGTGGAGTCTCCTTCTCTGGAGATCTTCAAAACCCGCCTGGACGCC
>JAVCKT010107142.1:8185-24555 GCA_032273925.1 Rhynchotus rufescens
ATATTTTAAGAGAAGTTCTCCTAAAATAAGGACAGGAAAACAATTCTCTCCAACTGTAATTTCTCACTTGACTGCACAACAATTTTCTACCACTATCATCTACTGTAGATTCAGCTGGAAGTCAGCCAGGGTGGATCCTATTAGAAAAACAGTTACATACATCTTTGGAAGACTTGACATCAATCCTATTCACACTTCCTTTGCTTTCTCTACACTGAAAGTTAACCTGGTTGAATGAAACCACTGCTGATGTGTTTATTTCAATTAATGATTTGTTTTTCGGTTGATCTGTGACTGTTCCTAATCATCTCAAAGGCAGCGAATATGAAGTTAGTTTCAGCTATAATAAGCACCCACCAACCACTGATGCTATCTCAAGGCAACGGAGTGGTGTAACAGATTTCCTCCCACCAGCTAACATGCTTTAAGTGACCTTATGTGAAGTCTTAATCTGCTGTGTCTGGAGACTATTTTGCACCAGCATGGTGATGGCCACAATTGCATTAAATAAAGTATTTTACTTCACTGTCACAAGAGTTTCTTCATACTAAAATAGTTCAGCTCCACTGGGGAAATCAATCCAGCAACTCATCTGCCTGTAAGCTTCTGTCCTGTGGCTGTGTGAGGAAGATCCCTGAGACTGTAGTTCTTGAAAAGGTTTCCCTGAAGATCCCTCTTATGGAAATACAAATCTTCTGTATATAGATTACACAGGTTAGATATAGGTAGTTGTAAAAAAAATGGTAACTCCTCTTTGCATTCAGGCTAGTGGGTAAATATATTATTACTCTGTGGAAATTCTGAAGAAAAGACAAGCAAATAACCAACTAAAAAAAAATACAGTAACTAACAGCTTAGTTTTCCATTTTTTTTTCTTAGTTTCTAGTTTCTACTAATTAGAACTTTTCAGAGCTTACAGGTAGGGATAGCTAGCACAGTTTCACAAACACAACTAGAGAGCTCTAAAAAGTGCATTTTTTAACTATCTATCTATCTATCTATCTATCTATCTATCTATCTATCTATCTATTAATTTTTAAATGTAACCCAAAAGTAGAAGTTTCTGAGTCCTGTTGTTTTTTCACTGCAGTGAGAAAAGAAGCTGCGATGCAGGCAATAGCAAAGTTTGACATCGTTTGTAGGGCATTTGATACTCAGCTCACTTCAGTCACATTGAAGTTAGACCTCCTGAGCTACTCAGGTAGGACCTGCTGGTGGTAAACCCTTGCTGTTTCTTACTTATGTAAGATGTCTATCCCCAAGAGAAAATAAGATTCCTCTGGGCTCGTCCAGGATCCCTGTTACATCTAGAAAATACGGTGTGCATGTAGAATGAACTAGCTGCCTAGTTTTAGTGGTTAAAATGAGGTTAGAAGAATCTATGCTTTAGTTTCTCCTACATGGAGCACCTAAGGTGTTTCAGAAGCAGTTCTTAATAAACACCTCAAGACAGGCCAAAACCCACTGGGCTTCATCGTCACTTATTACTAGTGCTAGTCATTTTCCAAAATAATACTTTAGATTTTTACTATTTTTTTCCATTTTCAATCTCTTTTTTCTTCCTAGGAAAGTATTCAGAGTATTCAGTACTCAAACTGGTCAGGCTTTGAGCACTGTAGTATCCCCCTGAAAAATAAAACAAAAAAACAAACCAAAAAAAAGCATATTGACTCAACTTTTTTTTTTTTTTCTTTTTCCTATGCGGAATCTTGGCAGACAGATCAATTGGGCCCACTTAAAACCTTTTTTATTTCTAACCATATTATTTTCAGTTAAACTTAACAAAGACTTGTCTCTGAACTTCAATTTAAATGCATCAATACTCATTTCTGAGTTACACAGGTGAAAAAGCCTAATTTTTATTTCACTGAGACGCAGCTTTCATGCTGCTTTTCAAAAGAAAAGCAGTTAAAATTGTTCCCTCTCAATTACTGCATAGAAACAAAGCAACCAAAAACGGTGCACAACGCTGTATATACAGATATAAAATGTGGAAGTCTTTTTGGATGTGTTGGTCAATCAATTCATTGAATTTTCCATAAATGCAATTTTTGGTAAAGAATACAGAAAATAAATTAAATAGTGCTATCCTACAGATGACACTCTTATGGCTGGTTGTATTACAAAAATACAGAAGAGGACAAACTCTGATTAAAATATATGTCCCTGTTCGCATTTGCAAGTAATTAGAACTTAGGTACAATTTTACTAATTGATGAAAATATCAAAGACTACTGTATTTTTAAAGCTCTCTCTATATATAATAACAAAATAGGCACTTTTTTTTTTTTTTTTTGTAAAGCTTGCTGCAATCAGGCCTTGTGGTTTTACTTTTCTTTCTTAATTTTGTTGGCTATTTTCCCTTTTTTTCCTTTTTTATGTCGGAAATAGCTTTCCATGACTTCCAGAAAGACTTATAAAAGTCCAATTCCTTCTACACTTAAATGAAAATGTTTTGGAGGATGAACTAGGTGCCTGTGGATTTAGGTAGCTGCCAGTCCAGTTCCTTCTTTGCATACAAAAGTGTCCAAACAAGCATTAAGCACTAAAAAGCAGAGCTGCAAATCAGTACAGGATTGCGTGGAAAGCCAGTAATGGCAAAGCAGTCACAGCATGAAGGTCGCAAGAAAAAGCAAACGCTCAATTGCATGTGAAAGGAAAATACAGGGAAATAGTGCTACACTGCCAGGAACAGAAGGTATAAATAGGACGAGAGAGCAGGCAGCACATCAGCATGAAGGCTGATATTTCAATGTCGTTACAAAACAGAGATAAAATAGTAAATGCTGAAGTATCTTCTTGTTTTCTGGTATTTGCTACTATCAGAAATGAAATTAGGAAGGGAAATCAAATCAGAATAGTAGAGTTTTACCGCTAAGCATTACTTGCCAAATGTAAACTTTTCGTAATTCTTCTGGAGGGTTATGTGTGTATCTGGATGCCCCCAAAATAGTCGAAGTCATTTGTATAAATACTTTTATATTATTAGAATATTTGGTTCAAATATTTCCACATTCAAAACAGCCAATGAGTCTAGAATTTCTTTAAGAAAATAATTAAGGTTTTATCTCTTGCAAAGAGATAATGAAGAGAAAATAAATAGTTCTTAAAATAAACAGATATAAGGAAAAAAAACATGTCCAAATGGATACTGCTCATTGTTTTTTGCACACAGTTTTTTGCACACATTGTTTTTTGCACACACTTTCTGAGTGTCCATTTGCAGTCTTTAATTAATATCTGTTCCAGAATAAACAGTCTTAGGAAATCTGGAAAATCAGGTACCTTTCAGGTGTGTTATTTTTGGCAACCAAAATCAACAGTGCTGAAAATCTTGAAAAGAAGGGAGCAATCAGGGGAAAGAAGGGGAAAGAAGGGGATAAACAGGGAGGTTTTGGAACTTGGTTGTCTGCATCCTCCGTTGGGGTCTCAAATCTCGTTTGGGGGCTTTGTCCCCCAGACCCCCCCATCCTGGAGCCAGTAACACCTGCCTACCCCACAACGGCTTTGTGAGGATAAACACATTAAAAAAAAGTGTGTTACTTGAAAACTGTGGTAACGGGATACAGGAAAGTGTGGGAAGGTGGGAGCTGAACTCCTCCACATCCTCTCTCTAACAGGCAGAAAATGCTGCCTCTCCTGAAAGCCAGATTTAGCTCTGCTTGCTTTTAGCAAAGCAAAGACAATTTCTCTTTTGGAGTCGCTTGGCCCTGAGATCGAGCACTGCCTCCTGCCCGGGCAAATCCTGATGCACGGGGCAGGCTGTTCTGGGAAAGCGGGGCAGAGCCCCGGACTCCGCACAGCACAGTGTTGGCATTCTCATCACTGTGTGCCCTTCGACTAAAGCCGTTCTAGTCACCTTATTTCAAAGGTAAAAATAGAGTTCTTTAAAAGTCAATGGAGAGACGCTTTGGGTTTTTTTCTTTTATTTGGAAATTGCTTCTAGTTATTACCGAAACCTGCTGAAATCAGATAGCAGAGCAACCAAGGCAGAATAAGCGTTGGAGCTCATAAAACAAATGCTCTATATGTCACAGAGCATCTGCGTAAGCCCAGTAAAGCCTGAACCTGTGTAATGTTTCTCAGAAGGCAGCAAGATGTCATAACTACTCATATCAAAGCTGTATTTTGGTCAAAGAGAACAACCATTCGCCATTTATTGGGAGTTGAGTCTAGTAAATTATTTGTCATTCTTCTCAGTGCTCCCCTAAGTACTGTCAACTTTTCATAGTTTGACTGTGTAAAAGGTACCATTTGAAAAAGAGATAAAAGCACCTTTTTCTTTTAGCTCTATGTTTGTATACTGTTAAGAGTTGATACACTGGGGCCATGAAAGAGAGTTCATAAATTACTTTTGTGCCAGAATCACATTGCCTATAGGGTCAGTCAGGAAAAAAATATTAAAAAGAACTAATGTGTTTTTTTAAATTCAAGGGTAGAATGATAATTCCATAAAGCAAACTTCCATCTAAACTGCAAAGAGTGTAAAAGTGCAGAAACTTATTTGTTCTCATATGGTCTGGGACTACAAACTGTACCTCTTATTCTAGAAAAATATGCAGACTACTGGCTTGTTTTTTTATGGGGATCTCTCCTTTGGCCTTAACTTTGCCCTTCAGGCCAGTTTGTGCTGAAGAATGATTTTTGGTGTAAGCAGTACACTCAGAAAACACGAGGCTTTCGTGACTGACTCTTTTGGAAAGGAAAAGCTCTTCTATCAAAAAGCTTCTTGGCTGGCAGGCAAGCAGAATCAAAAGGATGCCTGTTGCATTGAAAACCCCAAATCCATGCAGTATGGAACACATCTGGCTGGAATAAAATCTGCACCAAGTCTAGCTGCAAAAAATATTACACAGGACAACCACTTTAAAGACGGAAAGTCAGACTTTCTGGGCAGGTATTGCCCCTCTTTAAACAATAAAAGGATCTCTGAAGTCACCGAGAATAGGTCATAGGTCATTATTACTTTCAATGATTAATATGTTTTGTGTTTTCAGATCACCATCAGCACAGATGTAACAGTGAATCTTTGAGAAATGCTCAAGCTGTACAATTGTACACATTACATGATATGCATTGTCGATGGATGGATGATGTCGATGGATGACAACTACATCACTGAGAAAGAAAAAACTGTATATCTACCACCCAGTTTTAAAAGATTTATTTTTTATATTTAGTACATGCATAGCTTGAAGAGAAATACTGTCCTTAGAAATAATTAGAGCACAAAAGTAAGTAATCTCCAAAGGCCTGTCTGCAATTAACTAGGTGATCCTTATCACCATGGTAAAATACCTCTAATTTGGACTACTTCCACCCTAATAAGACAAGCAGAAGGCTTAAGTGCATACAGAAAACCCAATCAGGGAGGATGATCAAGAAGATATTTCTTTTCCAAGACATGGAACACAATTAGCAGTGTTAAAAAATGTTAGTTTTGCCCAGGACCTTCAAAAGAAAATTAGAGGAGAGTTAAAATGAAATTTCAATGAGGACAACTTCAGATATCAGTGTCCTTAAGAGTGATAAATGATGAGAGGCTTAAGAGGAGAAGAGCACTAAAAAAATACCCATACACTTCTGGGTAACATAAAGACCTACAGAATACAAAGCATGATATAACATGAAGTGACTAAACTACGAATGAGACTGTGACTGAAGCAAGCACAAAAACAGATTCAATCAGTCCATAAAAACTCTCCAAACAACGGAAAATCCTGCAGGGAGTGCATCAAATGGATTATTAACTTAAATGCTGAAGTTCCTCATGTCATGATATTGTCCAATTTAAACAGATGATAGACAGGAAATCAGAAAATTGTGGTAAACAAGCAAAAAAGCAGATCTGAACAAAGCGAAGAGGTTGTTTTCACATCAGCTGAAGCAGTAACTAAGGTTATTACCTGGAATGGAAGAGTGAAAAGCTCCCATTCAGCTGATGCATATGTTTTCCTCAAAAAAAGAAAAAAAGTTCATTTGAAAATTCAACTGCACAGGAGGTTAATATTGTGGCTATATTTGCTTATCATTCATAGTTACTTCTTGAAAAGCCTCAGGCTGCATCCGCAGAAATTTAAATGGTTTTCCTGAGTTTATGGACCTGATTGATCATTACCTTAATCCCATCTCTCCTTGCAGTGGACAGACATGAATATTCATCCTGCTTGACATCAGGCATCTCCATGTGGCCCTAGTCACCCTACATCCTCCTCAGAATCAGCAGAGAGAAATATGTAGAGTGCAATGTCTTCTCAGAAAACCAGGATGCCTGGTACTAGAAATGGGTTTTGTTACAAAAATGACCGATGTCAAAAGGAATGAAATGGCCCGTGGGGCTTCCAGGGCGTACTAGGATATGCAGACAGACTGTACTCACATGGAAGTTACACTGTCCCTGCTGTGGATGCAGGTTTTCTGTAGAGTGCAACCTGCACCCTGGGACCAGCCACACAAGGCAGAACATAATCACAGCCATGGCCAGGAGTCTTGTTTCCATCTACCGCTTGAACAATGTAAGAGTCTGTGGTTCTGCAGTAGCAAACAGGTTCATCTCTACCAGGTCTGCAGTGTGCACTCAAGTGTTCCCATGTTTAATCTCTTTGTTGGTTCCAGGACACATTTACACAATGTAAAATGTTTCCATAACATTTTATGTCCTTTTTGCAAAGCTTATTGGCTCTCCCTATATGTAGCCTGCAAACAGCTACGTATGCAGCTACATGTGGGCAGAAAGTACTTCACATACAAGAGTGGAAAATCTAAATCCCTCTGCAGTAAATGACCTGACAGACCAACTAAGCAAAGCTTTGTGAAGTCGTCTGAGATGCAACAGACCCGTCGTTCACAAGACAGATGTGTCACGCATTCTTTCTGCTGCCTTCTTAGGCCCATAAGAAAGAAGGAGAGAGGGACAATGGAAGAGAAGGTGTTGGGGGAGGAGCACACGGAGCAGAAATTCCTCTTGTATTTCCAATAAATGTGCATTTTTTTGCTCTGCTAGCAATTACATAGCTATTCTGAGATTTCTTTGATAAAGCCACTGCATTATGTTCTTGAAGAGAACAGACTGCAAGATTGATGTCTTCTTATCAATTTCCCTTCAGGAAATGGGGCCAGCTCTTCTGCAATAGGAGGTCTGGGTAAACACCTCTCTTTCTTCCTAAGAGAACACTGTAATTTCAACTAAAATGTTGTTTTCCTCCAGTACCTCCAGTTTCTTCTCCAACAGAATTTATTTTATTCACCATTGCTTGCAACATACCCGTTGCACCTTTGGTCTGCTAATTACTGGAAAAAGTAGTTCTCTCTTTAGTGGATTATTCTAGTAAGAGCTGGCCCTAGATTGCAAGTATACTAGATCTTCTTCACAATTCCTTTCTCTTCTGGTTCCTCTACTTGCCTTATGGCACAAACTTTCTACCTATTTCACTGGAAGTAGATCTTACTCCTTCTGCTACTCATAATAATTTTATGGCCATTTTTCTATTCATAAAAATAAATACATAAAATGCAGGCAGGATTCACTGAATAATCATAAAGCCAAACATCTCCTGTCTTGCTAAAAGGGAGAGAGGTAGGAAGGATGCTCTTTAATCCACGCCTTGTAGTATTCATTTATAGTGTAGCTGTGAGGCAGATGTTCCCTGATGAGCAATTAGCAGAAAACCTGTGACTTGGAATCATAAATCAGCACTTGCCTCTGACCTACCAGTTTGAGAGGTGTGACTGGGCATGGGAGGCTACAGACATCACCTTAATGATGACAGCTTGTTAACTAGCAAGTTAGCTGAAAGTTCCTCTGAACAAGGAGTCTGATCCCAGACTGTGCTGGATGCCTCCTGAGCAGGCTCCATTCCCACAAAGCCAGAACTCTCCAAGTACCTTCAAGATATTTTCACACAGAAAATAGAACTGCAAAGCTCCTTAACAGGTCATTTCCTTACCCAAGGCAGATCCAATACATTCATTGCAAGATTGTCAGATTTTTGTTAATCTATTCTGTAAAGCTCAAACAATGGGAGTCTCTCACTCTATACTTTTCATCAGCAAAAATTTCCCCTTGAGCTGCTATATTCCTTAATGCAATCAACCTGAGTGTGCCTTATTGCATATAATTCCCACCTTCTCTACAACAGTTCTTTTTATTCCTAGTACCATGATAAATAGTAAAAAGGCTCTTGGGCTTGTGCCACACTGAAGACTGGGAGAAACTCTTTTGCTGAAGGCGGACAATATTTTGAAGATTGCAGCTACATTTCAATATCTACTTAAAATCTAGCACAGAACCCTAAATGACAAACAAAACAGTTAATTGGGTCACTCCTGAGAATCTGTTTAGGTACTAGTGCGTGCAAGTGGTGACAGCTCTTTGCTTTAAATAAATGAGTTGATATCAGTCTCAACCAGACACCCAAACGACAGGCCAAACCAACAATTTTTCTAGTAAAGCAACTATCTAGATAAACCAACATAAATTAAGATGAAGAGATTAAGGGGAAATTAAAGGATGAATCGAAGACGATCTAAGTGTATGCACAATGACAATAATGCTGAACTGATCTTAAACAGTTGTAAATATAATCATGTATTTAGGAAAGATGTACGTGTACATGTATGTGTAACATATGCCACACTAAAAAGTGTTCCGAGGACTTGTATTGTTAGAGATAAATAAATTCATGTATTTTATCAACACAAAAACCTGTGCTAATGTGTTGAATTTTTAACTAGAATTGATGCCTTATGTCATCTGAATCAGTTAAGGATAGGAAAATGTAATATACAGAGCAGAGTGCTACCAGAATATATCCTCACAATAAACCTTAGGTTCAAAAGCTCTCAAAGTTTCCTGCTCACTGAAGAACAACTAAGAGTGGAACAAAAAGTCAAATTACGCAGCATTTTGTTTTAAATGCATTTCCCAACTGTTCTCTGTATTACAAAAAAAAAAAAAAAAAAAACAATGTTATGCTGACTTAAAAGTACAACTCACTGACTGCAGAATGCAAATACCCATATTGATTTTTCTACAATCTCTCCTCCTTGCATTTCAAACATACTGTGTCTCTATATCTCTTTCAAACTTCAATGCATATAATCTAATTAATTGGCAAGGTTAATAAAGTGCATCTGATCAGGATCCCATCCTGACCTTCAACAGATAGTTCATCCTTCTTCCTCCACACCACTGCACTTCAAAGTATTGGAGGTTGTTAAAGACTGCGAGCTGCTGTCCAAATTCAATGTCTTCTTGCATTCTAACAAGACTTTCCAAGTCTTCAAAAAGCTTCAGTGCAGTACGAAACCATATATCTATATGTATACTTACAAAACCAGAGGTGACAGAAAAGAAAAACCTGAGATATCTGAGTCCTGAGATATCATGCCATACAGTAGAAGATAACATAATCTTTCCACTTCTATTATTATTCCGATAAATGCAGTAATAGACTGGAAGAAGACTATAAGGCATGGCCACATGTAGTGCTTCAGAAATACTCCTGCAAATTTCATCTGTTAAACTAATGAAGAGCTGCAGTAAAGATTCTACCCCAATTTAAGGTCCACAGCACCCTACATACAGATAAGATTTGTTCCACTTCTACCTGTTCAGTAGCTGAAATACTTAAATATTTCTTCAGTCTATTGACTAAAATGCAGCTTGATTCTGAAATATAAAAGTCAGTTTGTGGGCTGCATTGGTGTGCCTACATAAACTGAATGTAATTCCGTTGTCTAATATAAACACATAGAATTAAGGTGGGTGAGGATCATTAAGATTTGGATACTAGCAAGAGATCAGATGATAATTCCTGTAAAACTAGGAACATGGGAAAAAGGACATGGAAAAGACCTGTGAAGTACCTATGCTTAGCTCAGGCACGTAACTTTCTACAAATTTTGTCACTGCAGCACAATCACCTCTTTATACAGAATATAATCAAATCCCATTACAATCTGGCTTAACTCCTACAAAAGTTACATTTCTTTAATAGATCACAATTACAAATGGTGCTTTTCTTTCTTTCCCCAAAGTCCCCTAATAACACTGGCTCAGGTTTTATCTGAGTGCCAGAGTACTGATGATTCTTCCAGTCCAACACAGCAGGCGCAGGGCTCATCCGGGATGTATCGCAGCCCATGACTGAAGTGAATTTGTCAGCACAGTCGTGCACAGCTCCCATTTGAACTTCAGATTGATTTTTTTTTATCAGATCTAACCTAATCCATTCATCTCAAATCCTTTCACTTGCTTTCAGTGTTCATTCTTCCTTGTTTCTAGTTCTCTTAATATCCTCTTGACCTTTCCACAACCATGCTGTACGTTTTTCCATTTCTACCTATCCATTAAAATTCCGTCCTATGGATTGGGTTATCTACTATCTCTTCAAGTAGAAGAACTTAAATTTGTGACACAGATAATTTCTTCCCTGAAGTTCTCCTTCTAATTAAGTTTCTAGAACAATATAATGCCCACATTAACTGCTTGCTGTCCACCAATATAATGGTATTTCTCTTCATTTTACATAAATGTTGTACTGCTGCATTTTTATCTTTTACTCTGAAAGCTCCTTTCTGTAGTAACATAGAAAGTGAAATGGAGAATTTTTAAAAATCTTTTTTGATTAAATTATTCATTGTGCAGCTCTTATATCTGAGCCCTCACCTTGTTCTCAAAAATGGACAAGACTTGGTAAGAATAAGACATTACTCCCACACATGTGCATGCCTTCAGCTTGGCAAAAGTGTGTAGGTCAAAGAAGAGAATAAGGATCTCTGATGCCCTCCCTGTGCAGGAAACTGCTGCTTTTCCACTGTCTGTGGACTGTTTGACATTAAATTTTCACTCTTTTTATTCATAGAGATTGACATTTTCATAATTGTAACCAACTGACTTCAGCGGGGTACCTACAACATAATGGCACAGAAGCAAAAGGAGCAGAGCTCATCACAGTAAAAACGTCCTTGAAACTACAGCGCAGGATCTCACGCAGGAGGACAGGGTATTGCTGTAACTTTTGTTCACATTTCCTTGTACCTCCATATGAACACAGAGTTGAGTGCTACAGCAATAAGTAAGCCATTCAAGCTACTGCAAACAGGACTAAATATAGTCATGCTACATTGATGTTCAGCACATTATATTCCAATATACTAACCTATTTCCAAAGTCTTTTTTTCCTGAACTTTTCAGCTATGAAAATGAAAGGCAGTATTAGTGCTTCTGTTTAAAGACCATCCAGCTCAGGAAAACCTGGACTGGGAAATGTATTAGCACTAGGGAAGCTCCAGGAGAAAACACCACAGATTTGTGTGCCATACGGTTTGCCAAGCTTCTGCTTTAAGCCCCTGTTGAAGACCGGGTCAGAAGGGGTTTTAGCCTTTTCCAGCCCAACCATGTTTACGTTTCTATCTGAGTTAGATCTCAAAATTCTCTTCATATGCACTGAAGAGTCAGTAGAAACTTGCAGGTCATGATTCACCTCATTCTAAAGCAGTAAGTCAGATGGATTGTGCCCGCCAGGACCTGCTGCCTTCCTTAACAAAACCTTCTTGTGTCACTATCAGCTCAGGTGTAGGTGCCTATATCTTAGCTGCCAATGGTTAGTTAGATCCATGTAAGAGTATAAGTAGGACTTATGTAAAACATTTAGAAAACATGAACATTTAAAATAAAAATGCATACATAGTGAGCTGTATCCACGAGAAATGCAAAGGGCCAGAAGAAACAACACAGACTTGCCAAATGAAAGTCAGTCTTCTGAAAAATATTATAGTTGCTGGGTTATATCTAACATGCTAGGTTATATCTAGCAGTGGAATGTGCAAGCCCTCCTTGCTGCTCCTATTCACTGGCACATTTCAGGGCCACAACGTAGTCTGCAGACTCACTAAGAGCGACTCCTCTTTCTATTTGTCCTTTATGGCACCAATCCAGCTTCTATTGAAAGTCACTGTTAAGTTTAGAGGCATTTTAATCAGGAACTTTTTGGGCCTTAAATGTCGAGACTTTGAGGAAGAGGGAGTACATAAATAATTAATGAGTTTAGTTAATTGAGTTAATTAATCTTTTAACAATCAAAACTACATATCGATTATTCTGGAGATTGTTGACTATTTGCTAATTATACAGTCTTTACCTACCAGAGATGCACAACATCAGCAAGATCCAAAACAAAACCTTTTTTTTTTAATGAATAAAACAAAGATTCACAAATGGTCTTTTTATACAAAAAGATATCAAGAAGTTACAATACACAAAATCTTGCAATAGACAAAAAGGAGAATCTATCCTGTATGTAATGCCAACAAATTTATTATTAGTCAAATTTAATTTTAAGCAGTGCCAAAACCACAAATTTAATTTTGAACAGTGCCTTATTTACCAAAAGGATTTCACACAAATGCTTCTTACTTTGCATATGCATACAAAGTGTTATTGTTAGTGAGCTCTACCTGTGGAAGTTTTAAAACATAATTACCTAAGAATACAATTTACAAAGTAATACCTTGACCTAATCCCTTGCAAGTAACATATGTTCTTTTAATTTCTTCCTTTCAAACTGTAAATGTCATAGCATTATTGGAACAGTTTCCTAGTTTGCATCTCTGCTTATATAATCAACATTTCTTTTCTGAAAAGAGAAGGAATGATATCTCTTGTGGCAGTGGAGACTGAACACAATTATTTCATGTATATGGACACGGAGCACTAATACAAAGATGTTGAACATTTCCAGGGAAAATGTTTTCGAAAGTCAGTGAAAGATTTTACTTTGTCATTCAACTTGTGTTGTACCTAAAATCATTCTGCATTGTTTGCTTTGGAATAAAGCAGAAAAATCCCCCAGTATTTCAATCATTCTGTATGTAAGTGGCACCTTGGTCCCCTGGTTATGCATTATCTTGTTTTGATCAATAAATTATAGCAGTTAATTAAGTCATCAATTTTAGCATTGCTACCTGTCCCTTCTTGCCCTTGGGATCCTAATAGAGAAGTGTCCTGCTCTGTGTGTGTGTGAGAGATGTGGCTGCATTGGGGTAGAGAAATAACATGCCCATATTCTAATTCATAAGTAGTTTATGGAAATTATAGGAGTTTGAGTATTGTGTTAAATGTGTCCTCTAACTTTTCTCTTCAGCAGCCAAATTTCATTAGTCTTAAAGCATCAGAAATGGAAACAATGTGAAATAATCTTTTTTTATGATTTTGCATGTATTTTTAATCAGAGAAAAGTGTTATCCTATTACACCCTGCTAATTCACCATCTAAACCTTTCAGTTGCAGGAAGCAAGTACCCACTATTGAGCTTACAAACACCCGAGGCAAAACGATGCCACCTGCGTGAACTCTGCTCAGGACATCATGTCCAGCTTATGAGCGAAAGGTTTGTGGTAGCCAACAGTTTGTGTTGGCCAAAGCCAACAACAGCACCGACATCGGGGATGCCAAGTCCAAAACCCAGGACTCCCGCACAAGTGCAGAGCACTAAACAACATTCTCGCAGATACTTTTATTTAACCTCACTCACTCCCAGGGGAGTTTTTACTGCATTGTTCTGTACTATGATGCACTGTATTGACAAAGGGATACTAGAACTATGTGGTAAATGCCTGAGTAAACTTTTTTCTTTTTTGCTTGAAAAATGATTTGTCAAAACCAAAAATTTCCATTGGAAGAAATTTATTTTACAGAATTTTTGCATTAAAAAGTCAGTCAAAAATAGTATAATTGTCCTATAAAAACATCCCCCTCTTGCTTAAAATACATTTAAAAATGCATATATATTTCGTACTCGTTTTAAAGCGTGCATTAAGGACAAGATAAATTTCTAAGTTGAAAGGTAACAGATGATGAAATCCTCTCCCCCGTGCTCTCACAGAAGGGGAGAGATGAAGAAAAAGAAAGTAATGTTTTCAGGCTCCATTGCAAAACACTGGTAAAAAATAAACACAAAAGATGCAATTCTAGCCCTCATAAAGTCAGTGAGAGTTTTACCAGTCACTTCAAGAGGATCAGGAAATTATCTAGTGCCCTTTAAAATTCAGTGCTGAAACTTTTGCTAGGAGACATGATTTCATGGGGGCCATCACAGAAAATAACTTTTGCAGCATGTGGTAAGTATATATAAAAGCACCAAGATCAAAGGGCACAGCTGCTATGCATTCCTGAGGAGCCCTCCCAGACCTCAGCTTTGTGCCATAGCAGACAAATAAAAACCAGCTCCTGAAGAGAAGGTGCTTTCTGCAGCATCTACAGAATGAATCCTCCAACAAACCCGTGCTGTGAAGTGTTAGACGGACTTCAGGTGAGGTGGAAGGAAGCAGGAATGTGTCAGGAGGACTATGGAGACATTCTGCAAGCATGCAGGGGTTAGCAGAGCCCAGAAAGGCTTCTACAAGAGAGCAAAAGGAAGCCTAGGGAAGAGGTGGAACTGCTCCTAAATGAGGCAGGGGCCCTGAGGACTAAGTACACAAAAAAGTAGAGGTAATGAATCTTTCTGTACCTCAGGCTTCACTGTAATATTGATCTCCAGGAATTCAAAGCCCCTGAGAACAGAGGGAGTAACAAGACTTAACCCTTGTTGAAAATGAATAGGTTAGGGAAAACTGGACATGTGGTCCCTGATACGGAATAAACATGAGTGCAAAGGGAGCTGATCCATCTTGCTGCAAGGTATATTTGAAGAGTCACTTCTATCTTCAAAGTCAAGGAGGAGGATCTGGAAAACTACAGGTCAGTCTCACCTCAGTCCCTGGGAAGGTGATGGAGCAAATAACTGGATAATATTTTCTGGATACTATATGTGAAGGACAGGAAGGTGATTAGTAATAACTGACATTGTTTTATGAAGGAGAAATAAGGCTTAACCAAGTTGATAGTCCTCTATTATTAATGACTGATTTGCTGGATGAGGGGGGAGCGGTTTATGTTGTTTCTATCAACTGCAGTAAGGCTTTTTGACACAGTATCCTCACAGAGAAGCTGAAGAACTTCAGACTAAGCATAGACTGGTAACTGCCTGAACTGCTGGGCTCAGAGAGCTGTGATCAGCAGCACGAGGCCCAGCTGGAGGCCGCTCACTCATGATGTCCTCCAGGGGTTGACAAAATTAATGAGCAGAAACTGAGAAAGCTGGCATTGTTTAGCCTGGATAAGATCTTATCAATATATATAAACACCTGATGGAGGGTGTAAGCAGGATGGGGCCAGAATCTTTTCAGTGATGAGACAAGGGACAATGGGAACAAAATGAATCATGGGAAATTCCACTAGAACACAAGAAAACATTTCACAGAATTACAGAATATTCAAGGTTGGAAGGGACCTCTAGAGATCTAGTCCAACCTTCCTGCTCAAGCAGGCACACCTACAGCATGTGGCACGTATATCTCAAATATATGGAAATAAATGGATACAAAGGATAGGTTTCAGAAGGTTTCCAACCTGGTGCCCTGAAGGTGTCTTGAGTGAGGTGAGTTGCAGTCCCAGAGGTTTAAGCAAAGGGAACAGAGAATGTACATGGAACAGCTCTGCAAAGGAGCATGGATTTGACAAGTTGCTACTAAGTTACTCACAGGATCATACGTGCATAGAAACTGTAGTTCTGGTTCTTTTTTACCCTTAATAGATTTATTCTGTTGGCAACAGCAGCTAGATAATTTCTAGTTGCTCAACAATTTCCCTACATCTACTTAACAGATGTTTTTATGATCTCAATAGCATATTATTGTCTTTTTCTAAAAGAGAAGAGAGGAATCAAAAAGGCTTGAATTGAGTGTTTTTGTTACTTCCTGAAATATTGGATGCTGCTTTTAATTTTAGTGCACGCTGCGGTAATAGCAATTAATGAAGCTATTGAGAAGGGAATAGCAGAACAAACCATCGTCACTCTGAGGAACCCAAATGCCATGTTGCTGAATGTGGACGAGGAACTTGCACAGGACTATCAGAATGAACTCTTTGATGCTAAAAGGAGGAAAGAGTCAAATGCAAGGCTTAAGGTAGTGGTATTTTATTAGTACTCACAATATATGTGCTTATTCATGTTTTTCATACTGTTTTTACATAGATGTTTTACAGGAAGCAGAAATGCTTTAAATATTGCTCAGCCAACTACCACAAAGTGAAAATTTTGGTTCATGTCAGCAAATATTAATTTACAAGTAAATGGGTAAATATTTCAGTTGATTTGGTTTTAATGGCTATGCTAATCACTGTTACAGCTGCAAGCTTTTTGTTTACTAGCAAAGATTTATTTTTTTTAGAATGGCACCATCTCAGAAGAGGAGAGAGATGTCTATGAAGAGCTGCTGACACAAGCTGAGATTCAAGGCAATATCAATAAGATCAACAGTAAGCCACT
>JAVCKT010107169.1:0-24543 GCA_032273925.1 Rhynchotus rufescens
TTGATGGAAAGTATTTAAACAAAAGTCTTTCTGAATATGCCTCATTCTTGGTGATGTTATTGTGTTGGCAGAGGAAGATGTCTCCATGGTCTAAAAATTGTACAGTCAGAATCCAGGGTTGTCTTCAGGGTTGACCTGAACTATTTCTAAAGTCAAAAAAAAGTAGGGCATCATCAGTCCTACTATTATAAGCCTATAATACTTAATTTTCCCAATCTTTTTTTTTTCTCATCTGACAAAGAATTGTATAACCTGCCCATTCTGTTCAGGAAAAAAAAAAAAAAGAAAAATTTTTAAAAAGGCTCCAAATATCCCAAGCCCAATTTTCACGTTCAGAATCATTTTTCCCTTTAAAATCACAGATACTTAATTTAGAACTACTGCTTTGCATTGTTGGTCAAGAAATCTTTAAATTTAGGATTAGAGGCTGTAAAGATGAAATATCTCTGAAAGAGCAAGAATAGAATCATTTCAAAACCTGTTGACCATGAATGATGCCTTAAGAAAGA
The DNA here is from genome assembly GCA_032273925.1 of Rhynchotus rufescens. NCBI lineage: Eukaryota > Metazoa > Chordata > Aves > Tinamiformes > Tinamidae > Rhynchotus > Rhynchotus rufescens. The sequence goes on from JAVCKT010107169.1 coordinate 510, forward strand.
AACAAGAATATCTTGTTTAGGCTCATTTCCTTGATACGATTTACAGACGCTGTCCAAAAAATAATCTTTATAGTGCTCAGTGACTTAGAACACATATTTGAAAAACTATTCTTTCAAATAGAAAAGGTTGTATTTCATTCTAACTCCTTTTATTTTTTTTCCCTCCATGGACTATTTAAAGTTACTTTCCACTTTATAGGTTTTACTATATTAGCCTTTAAATAAACATGTTACATTACACAAAATATTAATTTTCCAGAATTAATGTTTTACTTTTCTTTCTGTTTTTAACTGTTCTGTCAGCCCTTTGAAAAGGGTCTTTTTAGTGAGTGTCTGTAAGTTTTATGTAGCAAATTAGTGTATGTGGCTAATTATCCTAATTTATATCTTGATTGAAAGATTAAAAGTCAAATGCACCTTTATATCAGAATGCTGCTGTTCCGTAGTAGATTTGACGAGAACTGCACAAATTGTTTAAACAGTTTGGTTCAGAAGACTCTAGAAGTAAAATACTTCAGCTACCACAAAATTTAAGCAACTTTTGTGTGACAGATTTTACACTGAGTTTTGATTCAAGAAGCAATGAGAGGCAATGGCTAAACCTATCTTAATATTGTTCTTCCCCCACTGTATTCTGCAGAAAATAAATATCATTTTCATTTTTTGATTTTTTTTTAAGTATTAGCTGTCTGAAAAAAGATGTCCTGATAGTAGGATAGATGCATCCATTTGAATTTTTATGTACTAGTTGACATATTCAAGAGCAAGTTGGCGGTGGAAGATCCTTTGCTTATTTTGTCTCTTTTCTAAAGACTTTTGTAATTTTACTAAGAACAAGTATGATCATTCAGCTATCATTTAGAGTTGAACCTAGGAAATTATTTATGCTTTTCCTGAGTTTTTGCTGTTTCCTCACAGCAAAACTCACTATTAACCAAGTCCTGTACCTTGCACAATGTCAACCATGGCACATGCTGGATGGTGCCAAGGTGCAGAGCGGTGGGCCTGCTGCTCACAGCAAAGCTGCCCTTGTCCTATCTCCTCTGTAAGGCTTCTCATATGTGTTTAACCAGAAGAGCAGGCTGTGGGAGAGCCACCATATCAAGAAATAATTGTTTGAAACCAGCTGAACTACCTTCTAGCCCTTTTTTTCTGAGGCAAAAGTTACGGAAATGTCACTCTCTCTCCTGCAGAGAACTGAAAGTCTATTAGAAACAGAGGAAGGCATCAGAGGCAATAGAGAGTTCTGATAAATCTTGTGGGCTACTTAATGTTAGTGCACTGCAAAAGGGAGTCACTGACTGAAGAGATCAGTATGATCTCTGAACTGAAGAGAGTTATAAGTCAGATTAACGTGGGGTGAGTGAAATGTTAAAATTGTAACTTTTTCAATATTGCTCCTGAAAGAGGAAGGAAAAAAAGTCAAGAGTATCTCAGCTCCAAAGGTTATTTTCTGAACTGTGAACTCAATAACAAGATTGATATTTTAATCTAAATACACCAGTGCTTGATAATATCTTTAAGATTGATTGTCATAGTTTTTTGTTTAATAAATTGGTAATAATTTGAGACAGAAGTGTGCTTTTTCAGAATATAAATCCTATAAAAGGTGGGTTAAGAAGTTACAACGAATACTACCGTTGTAAAATAGTGCCAGCAGTTACTGTTTCATTCAAGAGTAAGCAAGATATGACAAGAAAAATTCTGGGAGAAATAATGAAGCTACTGTTATTTAAGTTGTCTGTTTTTCATTCAAATGTATGTATTTTATCAATTCTGTATTTCATAATTTAAAAGTTATTCTAAAATGTGACTTTTAAAGGAACTTGAACACTTTTAATGCTCTGTTTGGCTTCTTAAACCTTTGAAATATTTATTTAGTTGCAGTAGATAGTGCAAGTAGCTGCATGCATACAGATCCTTTGGTGGTACCATAGAACAGCTTATAAGATACCATTTTACTAGGAGGAAGCAGCACATAGCTGTGACTAAGAAATATGAACCATTGAACTTGTGTTAAAAAACAACTGTATCATTGAGAAACTCTCGCTCCATGTGCCAAATGATGTGTGAAGACATCTCTAAAAAGTACTTAGTTTCTTAAAAAACAGTCTACCCGCTTTGCACTTTGTATCTCATGGGACTTGGCTCTGACTGGTGAAGAAATGATTTTAAAAATATTGAAAAACAGAGTTCAGAGGAATTTGAACAGATATTGACAGCACCCAAGAAGTAAAAGTGAAGATCTGTGCAAAAGGACAAAGGCCTGATTTGCCTGCTGAGGCTTTAAAATCATGCTAGAACATGCACACGGCCTGCTCGCTCTTTTTTAAATCGCTGCTCCTATATATAGAGGGAGAATGCAGGAAATATATGAAGAGGGAGAATGCAGGAAAGTTGAGCTGAGCTTTATCTCGGTGGAAAGAAGTGTGCCTGCTGCTAATGCTCCTGGGGCTCGTGTGGGCTGGAAACCACAATGTCACTGGAGCCGAACAACCGTGTGGCTTTTATGCCCGCTGCAGAAATGTCTGTAGGATCAAGGTCTGAGCGTAATAAAAGGAGAAAATGGACTGCTCTTCAGGGCCTTCCGAAGTACAGTCTGTGAGACAGTCTCAGACACCACTTTTAATACAGATCTCTGTAAATATTATGTAGGTACTTTAGGTAGACTTCTTTATAAAAAGTAGTGGAACCCATTTTTTAGGTGTAAGAATCAATAGAAATGAACTATCAGTCAGATGCTGAGAATTAAGTATTTTGTATGAAAGTTGCCTTTTTTTCTGAAGATGAGGGAAGGTGAAATAAAATGCACATTTCAACTTGCAGGATGCCAAGCTTAAATAAAAAGCTCAGTAAATTTAAGTAAACAATAAGTCTAAATAAAATCAGAGCTGTTATTGATTGAAAAAGCTAGATGAAATCTGCGCAAATATACTCTTGGTTTCTTTTGGAGGTATTCAAGCCATGAAAATAGTGTCATATTTAAAACTGATCTATCTGATGCAACTATTACATTATAAAAGTGTCATGTAAAGAACATTCACCAATAAAGCAAGAGATCACCAGAGAGAATTTGACCATATGGAAAAAGTCCTGTGCTTACCCATATATTTATCTACTGTGCATGCACCACATATATGACAAAGTCCAAGAGACCTGAGGGATAATTCTAGCAGAGTGATAAAGAGGTAGTACAATTTGATTTACTACTTTTAATTTTATAGCTGTAGGGACACCTGTCTTGTCTGCACAGTTCTCAGCATACTTTTTAGCCAAACCTTTTCATTTGGACCATTGCTTTCTTACAGTTTCGAACATCTCATCTTGAGTAGTATAATTGAGTTGTTAACTTCCAAATCTTTTTTATTCTTTATAGCATCTAAGTATATGGGGTAGCATGTGTGGTGGTGCTGTTACTAATTCTGTAGTTGGGGCATTACTTGCACATCTTCAGCGTGGGCCCTCTCTGTGCTAGATATTATATAAACACTAACCTGATTTAGATGTGAATTTACCATTGCTAATACTAATGGAATTGTATGTAGAGAAGGTAAAAATTAGACAGAAGAAATGTAACATCCATTTCTCATTAAAAGCTAGGAAATTAAGAACAAATGGCTTTTAGAGTGCGTCCTTTTTCTTTTTTCCCCTCTCAAGGGGAAGAGTAAAAATACATGCGTTTGGTGCTTTTGTGCATGTTTCATATTAGTAATTTAGTGATACTTCCTATAATGCAAGTAAGTAAAATAAGCTTAAAGTAATACAAGTAAGCTTACTTTTTTATTTATTTTTTTTTTTTTGACTTTGCTCTGTCCACATGGCTGTACTTGCTCTTATGTAAATTCAACACCAGATCTCTAAATGATTTTCCTGGATTAATAACATGAGATTATGCTAGGCTTTTACCAGAGCACTTAGGATAAATTGACACAACAGATCAAATGTTACAAGGTCAAGTGAATAAGATGAAGCATAAAATTCTGACAAATGTAGAGTTATTTAGTCTATTCTGTTGCCCAAGAAATAGGCCAAAGGCTGTAATTTCTAGTGTTGGCAAAATATATAGAATATTAATATAGGTATTAAAAATCTTGGTTAGGCAGTCAGAATCATTCCACAAGTCAAAATATATAAAGCAGAACAAAAATCCGGAATGTTCAAACCACTTCAAAAACTAAACTTCTTTTTTTGCTGAACATCTCTAAAACAACGAAATAGGTTCTGAATAAGCTGTAAGCTGTTGCGCTAGGACAATTTGTCAGTATTTAGTGCCTTCAGTGTAATTTCAAATGGTTCTTGTTCTAGGAACTTACTAATAGTATTTACTATTTCAGATATATCAAGTTGACTATGAAATGATGCTGGTTCCTGGCATTTATATAGTAGAAATGAGTTTGGCAGTTCCTGCTGCTCGTATGTGTTGTGTTATATTTAAAATTTATTTGAACAGATGACTTCACTTGACTGTTTCTACTCTGTGACTAGGCTGAGAGAGAGAGAGACAGGTTTTACCTTTCTTAACTTTTCCATAAAAAAAAAGACAAATTTTACAAAGATAGAGTGTATTATGTAATAAAGCCACGAGGAATAAGGAATTGTCTAATGGTGAGGTAATTATATCCCGTCATGTACATCAAGCGCTCTTTATTGATCTGGAAAAAAGATCCAACACTTTAGTGAATTCTTTGGCTAGAGAATTCAGAAAATTATGAGGTGTTAATTTGTGAAGCCGTGCTATTGTAAAACAAGGAGTTTGTATGGCAAGCCTTTATACATCAGTTTTGCCTACTAGAGAAGTTGATCATTTTTCAGCTCCTGGAAATCTCGAACAGTATTTGACAGTATTTGAAAACTCACATGTCATTTAGACCTGATTTTCGAATGAGTGTCTGAAATGAATTTTGAAGCATTTAGGATACTTAACAGCCATTTTTAAACATACAGAAGGAAGATAATCTTTCCACAAAATAACAAAAAATAACATGAAATCTATCATTATATTTAATAATGTATAGATATTTTAATTGCTGTGATAGATGTTCAAGCTTCACTCTATCCTGTTTGGGAGCATTTTGCAACTTACTCCATCAAACTTGCATGAGAGATCATATTCATGTTGTATCCTATCAGTTGTCATATATTTGTTGCCAAAGCTGGAAGAATTGAACTTACCCTATGACAAAATTATCATACAATATTAAAAATATATTTTTATTGTGATAATTTCATAAGATACAGGACCTGTTACGATTTTTCTGCTTTTATGACAGTGATGATATACTGGTTGCTTAAGCTGAAAGATGTGTCTAAATTTCTTCTCTTTGAAATGAGATATTAATGTGATTTTTTTACATTCTCAGTGAAGTAAGGAAGGAAGTAAAAAAGCTTGTGGCATGTAGATGGTAATTTATTATTTAAAAAAATAGGAGCAAAATATCTGTGTTTAGCTAACTTAACTCAGAAAACTGCAATAGTGGTATTTTGTTTGTGATCTGTAAGAAGCAGTTAGCAGGAAGTTACCTTGCATGGTTTATTACCCTGCTCTTACCACTGCATCATTTACTTGAAACTTTCTTTAATGAGATATATTTAAAATACGGAGAAAACATAGAAACTAAGAGTTTTCCTCCTCAAGCTGTTATTCAGTCACTGAGACCATTTGTCTTTAGCATAGACATTTTCAGCTCTTTAAAGCTGCTTAAATAGATGAAATTACTCTCGGAGTAATTAAAAGATTTGTTTTCATTCCATGTGAGATAATAGCTCTTTGCACTTCTCCCTCAGTTTGCTCTCATCCTTGGCCACTGCGTTCATCAGCATTGCTTGTGTTGGAGCCCAGAGAGTGTGTTTATCCAGATTTGGGATTATCCTTTATTCTTGCTGTCCTTTCCTATTTACTGTTATGTCAGTAAATTACAGTGCCATCCTGCACATCCAGTATAATATTTCTGTCTTTTGTGACAAATTTCTGTCTTTTGTTAACAACACCTTTGCACAATGCTTTTTGTTGCAGGATTGAAATTCTACAATATTCCTATTATGTTTACAATAGGTGTTTTCAGTTCTGTAGCAGTAATTTTAATGCCTCCATTTTGCAGCCACTGCATTTCAGCATTTCCCTTACATTCAGTCTAGTTTTCTTCTAGACTATATGGGATTTTTAGGCTAAACTGACATATTCTTTTTATTATCTGTGTTGATTGCATATTTATTGTTCTCATCAACATTAATAGTTTCATTATCCTTATTGTACTTTCAAATTTCCTCTGATAATAATTTTTCTACTGTTATATTTTCCTCTTCCTGCACGCTACAGCCATTTTCCTGTTTCCAGACCTTCATCTATTTTACTTTTATTTTGCACTCAGATAACTAAGCAAATGCAAATGAAGCAAATCTCTTCCTAATTTTCCCTCTTATTCCTTAATTTAAAACTCATCAACCATTCTAGCATTCATTTCTGCTTGATTCATTCTTCTCTGGGGTCTATGTGTAGAGGAGATATCCATTTCATCACCGGTAGGCATTCTAATGCTTTCCTATCAGATGTTTTAGTTTTCCCACAGCACTAATCCTTGATCTTCATTTTTTTGCAATACCTTTTCCTTCCTTTGGTGAGAATGACGAGAATTTCAGTGTAAATTGCCCAAGACTCCTTTTCAGCCGTCTTCACTTCATAATCACCCATAGTCCCTTCTGCGTGAGTTGTATGTTGTCTATTTTGCTCCTGTGACAAACAGTGGATTCTTCGTGACTCTCCTGAGGATGTTTTTGAGCCTCCTGCCCTTCTCCTGTGGTCTGTCCGTGTCAGGCAACACATCTTTCTGTCTTCCAGATGTGCCATGATAGCAGACCCACTTACTCCTCAAGGAAGGCAAACTAAGAGAGACAAGACATTTGTTTCCTTTGCCTTGTCTTAAACCCCTCATTTTTTTTTCATAACATCATTCTTCCTAACTTCCTAAAACCCAGAGGCTTGTTCTTCTTTCACCCCCGACCTTTTCCTTTCAATTTCTATTTCCAAGACAAAGACTTAAGCAGAAAGGTGTTCAAACATTGTCTCTTGTGTAAATCTTGGAAATAAAAGTTGTTAAGTTTTTCTTGAGAAAAATAAAGGATTTTGGTCATGACAGAGGCATTCTCAAGCAGTGATTTGTGCTGTAAGCCCCAAAGCTTCCCGAACTCCTGCCGTATTTGCATCGTAGTCTTCTTTAGGAGAACCAGCGACAGCATGTACAGAATGTGTTATTTTCTAAAGAATTAACTGAAGATGTAAAAAGATGTAAAATTTGTAATCTTTAACTGCTTTATGAAAAGATTTATATGCTGTGTCTTCTGGAATGGAAGTATGTTGCATTTGCAGCAGCAGTAGCACCTGATGGTTTAACGAGATATTAAGTGAAGTGAATCAAATATTCTTCCAGGGCATTTTACAGACCTTCTTATTTACTCTTTTTTTTCCTCCTCCCCATATTGAGTGCCTGAAAAAATAAGTATTCTTGCATTTTCTGTGGATAAATCTCCAGCCTGGAAATTTAGGAAGTCCAAATCCTTCTTTTGGCATTTACCAAAATACAAATCTTACTCATTTTAATGGGATATGTGCTTCTATACTTCTGGTAAAATGATGCCTTGCTCATAGGAAAGCTGTAAGATCATTTAGTCTGAATACAAATGAGTGAAAAATCAGAAGTGTTTCCTCTACTGATCCAAAAAAAAAATTAAAAGAGCATTTTTTTTGCAATGAGGCAGACTGCAAAAATGCAAAGGGAGATAAATATTAATACTTTAGTACTGTTGTCAGCAAAATTGTCAGGTGAATTTTCCTCTCTGATCCTATTTGTTACAGCTAATGATTTATTTCTGTCATTAAATGAACACTCTTACAAAATCTATTTTCTTTTTTAAATTTTGATAAGAGAGAGACATTGCTACATCTCAGCTTTTTCATTCTTTTAAATTATTTGTTACAGATATTTCTGTAGAACTTGTAGCCATAGTACCTAAGAATTTCAAGACCTAACCAATGTCGTGTACCATTTGCAGTATGCACAGTTATTTACTGTGTCAGTAGTTGAAGATTTCCATAATTTCACATCTCAAGAAAGATCTTGCGTTTTAAATGCCGATTTAGAGGGGAAACCACAGCTAACACAGTGTGAGTGTGAAGAAGAGATTGTAGAGGAATATTTTAATGTGATTGGCCAAGTTTAGTGAGACAAACTGCAGGATGTCCCCATCATTTAAAATTGTCAGGGATTGTCAGGGAAATCAGATCCCATTAAGGTACAGAGAATTTTGGCCATTTCATGCTTTGAATATTGCTTTGGGCTTGTGCTTCTAAAGTGCGTTTTTTGTCATTTTTGCCTGGTTGGCCAGGCAGAGAGCACAAAAATCCAATTTTCAGTGTATGAGAGTAACGCCGTACAAGTGGAAAGCTGTACCTGTTTCATTAGAGAAGTAAGGATCTCTTCCTCTCTTTCTGGAGAGACACAGTCATAGAAAGAGTGCTTTTTGTTTTTGTTTATGGCTTGTTTAGGATCTTTCCATAGGCAGTGGAGAGGGGTCTTATTCAGTGTGCATGGAATGACTCCCCCTGTAGATGTGCATGTTTCTCTTCAGTGACTGACAGAGATGAGGCTGGATACTTCAGAACAGCTACAATTAGGGGAAAAGATCCCAGACTTAGTGCTGTACTTCCTAATTGTCCATAAACACGCACTCTGAAGCACGACAGCTTCTTTTTCTTTTCTGTATGCTGTGAAAGGACATGTGGCATCAAGGTACTGCTGCAAGGCCCTGAGTAGTGGATGAGTTCAACTTAACATAGACATTCCAAGGAAAAGGAGTCAAAAGTAACACCATTTTGTACATATACCTGTTATATACATGTAGATGAGCTTTTTATCTGAACATCAAGCGAGCACACAGCAGAGGTTCATTATGTTGTATTTGGAGTATTTATTTGCCTCATCCATGTTATCAGAGTCCGTATATATCAAGAAATATGTTAAGGATTGGTGAAAAGGTCGTTCTCATCCCATAAAAAAGGATTTTCATCTGCTTAGAGAAGGAACCATGAAGATGATATCTTCTGTATAATGCTATATTTTATCTTCTGTATGATGCTGTTGGAAAAAAAAAAGAAAAACAAAACCACTGGAATACGTTTTGAGCTCCTCATTATCCACAAATGGATATTAAGTGGGTGGACAGGCTGAGCAGAAAAGGAAAAGGCAAAAAGAACAGCTTATGAATAGTTTGTCTAAGTAATGAGTAATGGCAATATGACAGCTATCTGTAGAGACAGGAATGATGTGAATACCTGGGAGGTAGAAAAATATGGTTAAATTCTTTACATTGATCAAGGTAAGACTGCCAATATGCCCTGTTTAATATGTGCCAAAAGGAATGTGACTTGAAGTAATGGGATATAATTTAGTAAAGAGACAATTTAGGTCAATGACAAGAATGACTTCTTGACTCTGAGATCTAAACAATTGTGGGAGAGCTTTCTTAAAGAAAATTCAAAAGCTTCGCCCTTACCGACGTTTAAAATTAGAGTAGGAAACATCAGGGAAAAAAATCTGTTTTGACAGGAGATGTCTCTTTCATTTCTTTTCTAAAGCACCTACAAGTATTGCTTAGGTGCTTTAAGATGAACCTTTCCTAAATGGACTCTTATCTTGCAAACTATAACAATATCCTCTCATAATTACCTAATTTTCTCATTAAATTTATAGTTTTTCTGTTATTTTAATTTGTTGATGGATTTATTTTTGTAGGCATGTCAGTTTTGCAGTTATAGGCACCATCAGAAGCAGTTCGTCCTCCATTCTTTTCCTTTTTTTCTCTTTTTATTTAATGTCTATGTGTAGAACATGTAAGTTGGTAACGTTTAAATGTTAGTGTGAACTACCACTTACTGAAAGGTAATCATTTATAGTAATCTTATTTTAAGAAGAAATTGTACACTCAGAATTATGGAGAATATGAAGAGTGACAACTCCTGTTTATTTCTGCTAGGTTTGAGAGAATGAGGTAAATAACTTTGCATGTTTATTCTCTTTGATACTACTCTATTTTTATGCATGCAGCTTGTCCCTCAGATAATTTGCCTTATTTTGGAAGTGCTGGCAATCGAAAACTAATGCCCGAGTAATTCTCACCTTCAGGTAGCAGGAAGAAAATCAGTAGCAGACATAAGGGGCCTTGAACGTGTGGGGATTGATGGTGCAGAAGGGAGATGATGGCAGCATCCAACAGAGCCTAGGGGGAAATCAGGGACCTGGGGAAATTCCCCTTGCATTGGCATCACATGCACATAATCCAAACTGCTGCTTAACCAAAGGATGCTTTTAATACAAATAATCACATAATGGTTGAGGTTGGAAGGGACCTGCAGAGATCATCCAGTCCAAGCCCCTGCTCCAGCAGGGACACCCAGAGCACGGGGCACAGGGCGGCATCCAGGTGGGTTTGGAAGATCTCCAGAGAAGGGGATTCCACCACTTGTCCAGGCAGCCTGTTCCAGGGCTCTGTCACCCTTGCAGGAAAGGGTGCCTCATAGGGTAATTAAACTTGCTTGTTTTAATTTGTACCCACATAGAGCATGTTGCACAGGATTGCATCCAGGTGAGGATGTTACTACAACAGCAGCATAGGTTATATTGCAAAGCATGCCCTAAGAATAGGGAATTGCTGCCTGTCAGATTGGATATATTTTGCATTGGATGTTATCTGGATTCTTGCAAGAGCTCACTTCATGGAGATATTTTGTTTATTCTCTCACCCCAAGGAAGGTACTAACAATCTTATCTGCTTTTTTGCTTAATTTTTGAAAGGCCAGTCTAATGGCTATGCAGGATGTTGGGGAGAAGAGGGAGGAGCTGAACAGCTGTTATATTTGAACACACACGCTTCATTTCTCTTAAGAAACCAGCCAGGTTCAAAACATTGGTTAATACTTTCTAGGTTGTAAAAACAGTAAAGTAAAGATAAGGCAGTCTTTGAACTTGATAAATAGAAGATGAGAATAGCTGTATATACAAATAGGTTATAGTTCAGAATAACTATATATGGATCCTAAAGTTTGCTGTAAGGAAAGAGGTTTTCAAATGGGCTTTACTTTGCTCTTGTAAAATGATCTAGTTCCGTAATTATGGAGCTCTATTAGCAAACTCATTTCCTCAAAGGGCACTTACTTTAGTTGTAGTAATATAGCCCATTCACCAATTCTCTTCGGTGTTAAACATGGAATAACACTTGTCATATGAAAGAAGATTATAGCTGAAAGCAAGCCAGAAAAATAAAAAAGCAACCAAAAGATGTCAAGTCTATCAACACTACATGTAGTATTCAGTAGTGTTGAACAGGGTAGTGTTGCCAAAGATTTGATGACCACTTAGTCAACAGATGATAGGGTCATCTTCAATGTTGTTGTAGAGAACCTCTTTGGTATGACCCGGAGCACAAAGAGCAGCTGGGTTGACCTTGTTCAATTCTGCTATAAAAATGTCTTGTTAGCTAGGCAGCTAGGCTCAGCCTATGCTAGCAAAGCAGGGAATGGATAGCTTCTACTGTCTCTCTTTTTTTTTTTTTTTTTTTGCTCCTCCCTCCAAATCAATAGTTCAGCAATTTTAACTCTTCTCCATTTCCGAGATGCTGAACAAGACATTAACATGTTTATGCCATTTTAAGTCCAACGGAAGGAGGAGCATCTTGTGAAAAACCACAGGCTTTCATGTTGTGAAAGGTCAGCCTGACCTCTCTGCAGCCCTACACTTCTATTATAGGAAACCCCCTGTGAAATTTAGGTAAATTTAGTTTATAAATTTGTATTTTCAACCAGTCCCCAACTGGAAGTTGAGAGTGTGAAATGCACAACCCAAATAACACTTGCAGTTTTGGCAGTGCCCGGCACTGACCTAATGTTTGGCCTCTAAACCTCACCTTTCCATTGCAGAAAGTAAATTTTGTAATCTCAACAGATTTTCAATCTCAGAAGACAAGATTAATGAGTGTGGTCCCACATCTTGAAATTAGTGAATTGATCTAAAGCAAAAGCATCTCAAGTCTTTTAAGGATTTAGTCCGGCACAATGGGACTTGGTAATGAGGGAAGGGAAGGGAAGGGTCTCCCGCAGGAGAAGGAGGCAGTTGCTGAAGTCACTAGACTGTAAGGAGCAGCAGGAGTCCAAGCAGTAGCTCTCCAGGTAGGAGGCTTGGCAGCTGCCCTCTGGAGAAAGGCTGAAGAAAGAAAGGAGGAGCTTCTCTGAAGCTGCTCTTACCCCTTACCCCTTACAACAAGGGGGAAGAGGAAGGACTGGGATGAGGTAACTTGGCCCTTTCCTTTCTAGACTAGCAATGTTTAGTCTTATGTTCTTGAGAAGTCTCAGATGTCCTCGGGCTGGAGCAGCTCATGGACTGGGGGAAGGCAGGAGCACTTAATGTCCTTTGAACACTTAACTCTTCCTCTTTTCTTGGCTAATGCCCTGTGAAGTGCCTTCTGAGGGCAGCTCTAACAACATGTTTTTTCCTGTGTGTGATCCAGCTCCTTTTGCAATGGCTTGGACAGGCTGTAGCTCCACTGGTAGTGATGCAGTAGCCCTGGCAGTCAAAGCAGCTGGCTCTGTGCCTCCAGCACTAAAGACTGTAGCAAAGCTGCCAGATGTTCTGCATAGGAGCAGCCTCCAGCAGAAGATCAGTTCTGGTGCCCTCCAGGCTCTTGGCTCGAGTTGTGTAAGTGATGAGTCTTTTGCATCACTTTGACAGTAACTTTTCCTTGGAAATCTAGGAGTCAATGAGTTGGAGCATTACAGTAGCCTTAAGGTCTGTGATGCTGACTTTTGGAAATGATATTCAGTAGGAGTGTTGTCTGACAGCAAACTACTAGCTGTGCCCATCGAGTGACTTCAAATATAAAAGGCAAGTGTGCCATAGGGTTCCAGCAATATCTGTTCCCCACCCCGCCCCAAAAAAAGTGCATACTGGATATATCCTCTGGTTATATCACCTCATAACTCTGTATCCTCAAATATCTTCTCCAAGTATGTCAGCCAACCAGCCGATATGATTTGGAAGCCAACCCAAAATTAAGTGGCTACTTATAATTGCGTAGGCCCAGTCTTCTCAAGTGCTTCTCTGTCCACATATCCTAGAGCCATGAGTTTAAAAAGAAATCTTAGGTATCCTAGTTGCAACACTTTTAAAAGCTGTGCACTGTCAAGACCTTCTGACAGTCTCTGCTTTAATGATGACTCAAGTTGCATATTTTATACATATTTTTGCAAATGTGCAAGACCTCTGAGTTTTTCTTCAGACTTTTCTTACTAGAAAATCCTGACAGTCCTGTAAAAAGACCAGTTTCATTATTCTTTTAAAATAATGAGCCAAGTCCTTTGAAAGAGTCTTTATACAAGTGCTGAGGATGGATTATAGAAGCAGGACCATATTTAGCTAGTGTCTTTGGCATCAGGTAGCATGCTGTGGATACTTTGGACAACTGTTCAATTCCATCAGTATTGCACATCAAGAAATATTTAAGATTTCCTTTTAATAATATTTCAAATCTTCCTAAAAGACAACACTATTCAATGTACACTTGTTAATGCTGGAGTGAACAAATGCTTTCCTGTTTGGTTGGCAGGCTTAGGGAAGTGGATACTTCTAGCAAAACACTAACAAAGCTGGAGCCAGGAGAATTTCTAGTGACTGTGAGATACCTCTGAGTTTTGGTCTTGACAGAGGCAGTAGCTAAGTATTTATCCCCACTACTCTAAGCAAGGAATGTAGGGATCCCTAAGCCATCCCTGTTTTCTACAGGATGACTGCTCCAATCCATGCAAGAGACACTCTGGGGCAAACCTCTTGGATGGTCAAAAACTGAGCATTTGCAGTAGTGAAAGAGAGCACCTAATGGAGATGACTGAAATCAAAGTCAAAAGTTTAGAGAAATCCTTATTTGAAAGGATGGGATTCTTCTCTCTCTCTTTTTTTTTTTTTTTTTGATTGGCTTATTAACAAAAAGAATTGTGCAACAATAACTTAAGTTGACTGGTCTTTAGTAATGGGAATGGGGACGTTACCTTCTGCTTATCCAAAATGCTTCGTGTTCTTTCAGCTGGGGAAGGAAGTGAGGAGAAGCAAAAGAATTAAGAGACTGACTGTGCAGCCACCGCTACCTTTGCCTTCATGGGAGCAGGGATCTGCTGTCCTCGCATGATAGGAAGGTACAAAGTGCTAATTGATTAGATATGGCAGTGAGCTGGGTTGACTTGCTGCTGCTGCCACCCACCTTGGGACACATGATGTTCCTAGCAAATGTTCAAATGTGTCCAAGTGTTGTTCAAATTGTCAGTGTGCTTCTAAGATGTGTTAAATGCCATGATTGCCCTTCTTGTAAACACAGATGTCTGTCTCTGGCGTTATGTTATGGAACAAGGTTTTCCCCCCTTGTCATCATGTTTGTAAAGGTTTAATTAGCAGTTATTAGTTGCAATTGTTATTGTATGTTATTGTGTATTGTGCTTTATCTTGCACTGTTTAACAGAATGTCTGTTAATGTGCTTTATACAGTAAAATACAAGGGAAAGAGTAATTCATAGGAAGCAATTAAATTCTGTAGACTTCAGATAAGCTAATTTTAAAGCATTTCCATTAAATACTCACAGAAATATTCTCTAGATGTTAACAAACCAATCTGAAGTCTATAGTTCAAAGCCCTTACACCTCTGTCCTACTTCCAAACGGGATTTGAAGTCATTATTTACATATCTTAGTGGCCCAGATTTTGATGAACTCAAAGTAGACCTCGGCACTTCTGTGACTGTTTAGACTGGACTAACAGCACTGCATATTGTTTTTTCATAATCCTTCAAGCTGTAAACAGTCATTTGGAAGAAGAACTGAAGGTGGCCGATGGAAGAGGGCGGTGAACTGTTGAGAGGAACTCTTAAGCGTCAGCCAGAGTTCTTAGGACTTGAAGCAACTCTGTTTCTAAGTTACAGATTAGGGCAAGTAAAATGTCTGGGCCCTGCCACTACCCAGACTCTGGATCTACCTGGGATGAAATGTCTTCCCTGGCCTAAAAAGGGTAAGTCAAAGGATGCCCCTGATAGGTACTTTGCTGCTAGTTGGTGGTATCAACCATGAGTTGCATTATCCCAGCTATGCCCTATTTCTTACAGCTCCTTCCCTCTGCTAAAATCTCCTACTGCACAGGCTAAAAGCGCATGAAAGGCTGGAACAAAAAGAGTGCTTCTATGCCCATTGGAATAACCCTCGACACAAGGCATTTGAATAGAAACTGACTTATGCCTCTCCCAACATAGCAGAGAAAAGGGGAACTAAGACACCATAACTACAGTTTTATCACTCCTACCCTATCCTAATTCAGTGTCTCCCCCTTCTTCAGGAGCATGGAACAAATCTGTATTTGGGGTGAGGTAAAGATTTCCAAGTCAGCAGGGTCGCACAGACCTGTGCTAACTTGTGTATGTCAAGTTATATCTAAACCCAGATGTTTGTTCAGCTACAGCTGCAAAGGCAGTATTCAGAAGATGTATGTAAATTAGTACAGTGGTTTCACACCCTGTCTGCCATGAAACTTGCAGCTGCATCAAGGTACTCAAAAGAAATTAATGGTAGCTGAGTGAAGGCTAGAGGATGTTGCCCAAAAAGGGCTTCCTGGATCTCTTGGCCCCATCTGCTAAATAACTACCAGTTGTTTGGACTGTTTTAATTGTATTTTGCGAATACTGAGGCTGGATCCTGGTGGAGTAAAGTCAATCTGTGCTCAGAAAGACTCTGCTTCCACTACTCTTGGCCTTATTGTCCCCTGACTGTGGCCTAAGAGCTTTTTGTGGAGTTGGGTGCCCTGGAGTATACTCACCAGTGGGATAACCATGTTCCAGGGCAAACAAATTCACTCTCTTCTCCTTCCTTTATGTGGAAGGAGGAGAGAAATGGAGAAGTAGGTAATAGTATGAGTTATAGTATGGGGACTTAAGTTTTAATCACAGGTGAAATGTAGGCTGCTGCTTTAGCTTAGCAGAGCTGCTTCTCAGACTGTCTTGCAAAGGTACTTTTTCAGGGGAACTTACAAGCATCAAAGCAAGTTGGGTTTGGTTTATTCCCAGCAGAGGACTAGGAACATGCAAGGGATGCATCACAGCATGGGCAGCATATATGTTTTCTGGCAGCAGCTAGTGCAGGTGCGACCAGCCTGTAGTAAACTTGAAGCTGCCCCAGGCAGCTGGCTGAAACTCTGCTGACTAAGTGGTGTTGTGCCAGCTGCAAGGAAAGCTTAGCTTGCAGCCTGAGTAAGTGGAGGCATTAGTATGGGTGTAAGTGGAGGCATTAGTGTGGGTGTAAGTGGAGGCATTAGTGTGGGTGGGGGAGCGAGGAGTGCACAGGAGTGACTTAACCATGGCATGGCCCTTAGTGGGTACGTGGCAGAGCAGAAAATGTAGCTGTGCTCCCTGTCACCATCTCTGTTTGCCCCTTCTAACTCACAAATGTCTCTGGACATCTTCCTGCCACCCTTCCCCATTGGAAGTCCTATATGTATATCTTGGTGTGAAGGAGAGAGGGTATGGAACATGAAGATCAGGCTGAGAATCTCCTTCTACTTTTTTACTTTATGGAGCAAAAATGCCCATGCCCCAAATCTCCTCTCAGTGCACCCTTCATTTCACCTTTTAGGAGGTAACAGGGTTGTTCATAACTACAAGAATAAAACGTTTTCAGGTTTTCAAGACAGTAAGTGTAGTTTGAGTTTGTGTCCATGCTGTCTGTATGTTGTTCATCCGCTGTAATGGGAAAGAAGAAAATTCCAGCTCCTCCAAAGAAGAGCTAAAACAAGGTGGTTCTGCAGATGTAAACTGTAGTCAGTGTGCATACACTCAAGGATGCAGAATAGAAAATGCAGCAACTCCCAATAGAACTTGAAAAGACACTTCATAAATAAACCATATGTGAATTGGACTGCCTCTTTCTGAGGCAGTCCAGTTTTATTCATAAAATAACTCTCTCTTCTCAGATGTGATGGCAAGAATCTCTTGGCTGTAACTCAAATAAGACTAACTGTGCTGATGACTGACCTCATTCTGGCAAGGCTGCTGAGAAAGGAGCTAAAAGCTTGTTTGTCTTTATAAAAAAAATGGTTAGTTCATAAATCAAACACGTGGCATTGTATTATATGGGAGACTCAGATGTTGGGAAATGGCTCTGGGAAGCTAGAGCTGGAGCAACTATATTCCACCTTTAACAATTTACCTTTTCTTAATTGAGAAATAGGTTCAGACTGTACAACTAAACAGCTTAATTCATAAACTGGAGAAAAAAAGTCAAGCAAATATCTGAGTTTGTTACCTTGTTGAATCTTCCCCAGCTGCTTTGAAGGGAAAGTGAAATAAAATAATACAACCCTCTGAAATATATATGTATATGCACAGTATATGCACAGGAAGTGTGGAGGGGAAATAGCTGCATGCAAAACTAAGTTATAGAAATAATTTAAAAATGCAAAACTGGCATCCTGTATTTTGTCTATTTTCTCTAAGCCCCACCTTCAGCTTTTACTTGGTCTAGTTCAAGAATGCAACTTAATGATTGTGAATTGCGCCAGTGACTTGGACTATCCATTGACAGTGCAGAGATGAATTTGAACGGGTAAACTGCAGTGATTGAATCAAGATACTTGAAATGAAGCCTTGCAAATGACGCTCAGTCTTGTGGTTTCAGCCACCACAGTGCTATCTTTCAGAATGATGCTGAGAGCTGTTAATGCGCTGCTGCATTAACATTTACTGCTCAGTAGATGGGCTGCATGTGTTAAACAATTCTGCTTGCAGGAGTATATTGCTGTATGGATCCTGTAGTCATACGCTTTGCTGTTAGTAACCCGCTTGCTTTTAGTAACTTATAGATTTGTAAAAATGGCATTTTACTGCTATTGAAGTCTTATGCTTTGTCTGATCTACTAAAGAACAAATTCCTCTGTGCAAGGTGGATGTGGTTTGACTGCTGTTTCACCAAGAGTAAAAGATCAAGAGGACGTGGTAAAACCCATCCTATATGGGCAAATTATGTTGGAATTTATGCACAAACCTAAAGAAGGCAGAAAGCTGTATGCGTGGGTTGGAGACCTTGCCAAAGATGCATGTTCTGCACCAGTGGCTGAGCTGAAGTAATATTTGTTGCCAAAGGTGCCATTATCTTGTAACTAGACAAGCTATGGTTGGTTGAGCTCTTCTGGTATGTATGTGGAATTTTTTTTCTGTGGTTGAGTTGAAAGCAAAAACAAAGAGTGGTAACCCACAGACCAAAAAAAAAAAAAAAAAAAAAAAAAAAAAAAAAAAAAAAAAAAAAAAACCAAAAAAAATACCCAACCACCACCACCAAAAAAAAAGAAAGGAAAAAAAAAAAAAAGAGAGAGAGAATCCTACCGCATTAAGGTGGGGATGGATGTTGGAAATATTTTCTGAAGTTAATGTGGCTGCATTTGGCTGCATTCCTTAAAAGATGTTGCATAACTTAACAGGCACAAAGAAGTCCTTTGTAATTTGGAGTCCTTTAGTCAGCTATGAATGCCACCTTTCTAAACCATTTTTGTTGCTGTGAAGCAGAGTTTTTCTAAGCGGTGCTTTCCCTCCAAGAGGATAACAGGCTCGATGAGGCACTAGCAGTTTAAGGCATAAATATACTAGTGCTTCTACAATAGGTTACACTTGCTTTCATTTCTGATGTTGCCTTTTTTCCATCCTCCCTGACTCGGCAAGCATCCTGAAACTGAGGGATACCAACTCCCTTCCCTAAGCACTGTCCTTCAGTGTTTTGGACAGTAGCTTGAAGACTGTCCTAGTACCCCTCTGTGTGTGTGTGTCTTTTAATTACAAATAGTCCTAGCAACTAGCGTGAGGAAGCTCTGACAGAAAAATCCATGGCGATGGGGAACAGGGGAGTTTACAAAGAAAAAACATCAGAGGATGCCAAGTTCCCAGCTGCATCCTAGGCACAGCAGAGCCTTGCCAGCATAGCAGGGAGCTGCTAATTAGCACTTTGTCCCTCATTAACCCTCACTGGGGAGCAGCGCTTCTTCCAGGCCCGGCCTCCATGGGCTCTGGCCTCCACGGGCTCCTGCCTCCACACCACACCCGGCCGTGCGCTTCAGCAGCTCCGTCGCTTAGGACACACCTTATGTTTTTAAAGGCAGATGTGAAGCTGAATGAGTCAACCCAAGGCTCACATCGTTCCAAGAGAGCTGACTGCCAGCCTGGTGGCACCTCTTGTCCCCAGGAGCCCCCCGAAGTGGTCCAAGTTCAGTGCAATGTTTAACATGTTCACTATGCGCCCATGTGTTACGGCAGCAAAGTGCCTCCTTGTTCAGAGGATAATTCCCCCTCTCCCATCCTCTTTTTTCCCTCCGTTTCTCTCACCTGTTGACACAAAGCTCTGTCTGTTGCCGTGCAGTGTCCAGCTGCTGAAGGGGATGTCACCTTCTGCGTACATGCAGGATTGCTTATCTCCTGCTGGAGAGAGGTGGCTCTATGGGATCCTCCGTGACCTGGAAGGGAAGGTGGTAAAAACACTCAAAGAACGTAACTGGGTGTGTGCAGAACAGAAACCAAAGCCAAACCTGCTGAGAGGAACCTTAAATATTAATGGACCTGGATTGAATCTTCTTTGTATTTTGTTGTTGTTGTTTCTTTTCTTTTTATTCTTCTCTAACTCTTCTTCAGTGAAAAATCTTAGCTAGGATTGTAATGGATCTTAGGGAGTGGGCATCAGTCCACTTATGGTGAACTGGGGAAAGTAAAGAGTTGCTTCTGCTCCCTGATTGCTTCAAGAAAGCGAGGGTTTCAAAATCAAATAAAGGTGGGGACAGACTAGATGAGAGTAAAAAGGAAAAAAACTATTGCAGGGGAATGGGAATTAGTGGGAGAGCAAATAATATTAAAAAAAAAATCTAGTTAAGATGAGTTTAGGACAATGGAATTGCCATAAAATATAGATATCCTCTACAGTGGTAAGGTGAAAGACGAGAAGGTATCTGGGGCAGCTCAAGTATTAACATCTGGGCAGCTTAGTTCTTAAGGTTTGTTTACTCAGGGATAAAAACAAAACAAAAAAGAGGCAACAATCCCCTAAAGGACAGGGTATGCTATGGGTTTTGTTGTTATTTTCAATAATTCATAGTTTTCTCTTTGAGAAAAAACATTCTCTCATTTATTCTGGAGCTGCTTCCCTGCAACTCCTCTGCAGGGAAATTGTCAAAAACACAAGATACTGTTCCACCAAAAGATCTGTCTCTTAAGATTGCTTAAATGCATAATATCTTTTATTTTTTATCCAGTTCTTTATAATTGGAGCCAGCACTTGGGGAGCTTCTTTTTACTTTATCTCATCTTTGTAAATATTTTAGTGGCCTGGTCTGCATTATGGGAAGAGAGCTTGAAGAGGAAAAATGCCGAATGCCATCAGCTTCCCATTCTAGATTAATTTCTAGTTTCTGTAGGAGGAAAAATTTGCAGTGAACTCTGCTTGTATTATAAAGGAAGATTCAAAAGAATAGCAATGTTTCTGATTTCACACAGACTGAAATCTAGAGTTGTGTGGTTTCACTGTACCCTTGAGACTCAGTTTTAGATCAAAAAAAAAGGAGAGGGAAAAAAAAAGGGAAAAATTGTCTGGCATGAGCTGGCTTTTAAGGAGCCAAGTACACAGGAATGTGTGAGAAGTTGGGCTTGGCAACGTCTTGTTTTGAGGTTTGAGCTGTATTTCTCTTCTGCTTCCCTCTCCGTGTTACTTTGGGTATAGCTTCTTCCAAAGAAGAAACAAGCTATAAAGGATATGCGTTTTTTTCCTCTTTTCCCACAGTTTAGAACAAAACTGATTCAATAATGTATTTTAAATGGAAAAACTTGCTTTAAATACCCCAATGCACATGTAACTGGTATGTACATGTGGAATTTGTTTTTGGCAGAGTTTATATTAAATTGCTATAAACTCTTTTCCAGAATTGAAAGGCATGAAGTTATGTTTCCCTTGCCTGCATATCTATAAATTGTTGTTAACAATTGTACGAATTGTTGTTACCTCCTTTTTCTAAGCTAACAAACACGTAAGGCTGAAACCAGGGTGACTGATGACCTGGGCACATCCTCCTAGCGTGATGGGTGCTTGCACTTTCTTGTCCTTTTGCTCTTGAGCTTGGCTTTGTGAGTTGTAAACCGAGAGTGCACATGTCGCACGCCGCGATCCGGGGGCGGGCTGTGCCCTGTAACGTGCCTCCCTTACACGGAGCTTTTTAAGCCCTACTGAGCGTGGTCGGTTTGCAAACAGTGACTACTCAGAACCTGAAAAGTTAGTGGGGTTTCACTACAAGCGTGCTGAAGGTGCGGCACAAGGCTCTGCTCTCACTCTGCTCACGTTTTGAAGAGGCATCTGTGAGGAGTTCTTGTCAACCTAGTGTTCGTTCTCTGAAATTCACTCTTCGTGCAGTGTTTCTGCCTCTATGTCAGTTTAACGACTAAAGACCAGTAAAAAACAGAGCAGCAACGATGGCAGAACTCTACTGAATGAGTAAATTTAACCCGAGATCCCTTTTGGGCTCCTAGGTGAACCAGTAATGTTAGACTTGCTTTCCCTTTGCAAACTGTTTGTAGGCAAAAGTGCAGCCAACTCCAGCGAGTGGAGCAGACCTGCAGAGCAGAAATCCCTGAGTCACCAGCCTTGTGTGCTTGCATTTTTCTTCTTGAACAGTCTGCCACTCGCAACACGGAAAAAAATCAATTGATTGCTTTTTTTTTTCTTTCTTTTTTTTTCTTTTTTTTTATTTCCCCTCCCACGCACGCACAGCATCTGAAGCAATTGCGAAACGCTTAAGCCAAAAGCTAATGTCCAAGATCCCGCTTTTTCTAATACAGGACAGAAAGCCAGCTCTCTTTTCACTTACCTGTGCGGGATTTCTCTCGATATCCTGCCTGAGACTGCTGAGAGCCAAGCGCGCGACCCTGGCTAGTCCCGGCTTCAAACGAGGAAGTGCAGGGCAAGGCAGGATGAGTGAAGCAATAGCTCAGGCACCCAGGGCTGCCCTTCTTGACTAGCTGGGGGCAGAGGGAGTTATTGACGCCACTCCTGCAGCTGACGCAAGGCTTGCTAGCTACCGCTTTACCAGTAGTAAAAGCTCCAGAGCATTCACTCTTTCGCTTTTCAGCCCTTCCTTGATAAACCCAAGCCTTGTGCCACCCTGGGCAAGAAGGTGCTGCTAAGGATCGGAAATCCAGAGGTGCTACACATAGTTGTAGAGGGCTCATAAAAACATGAAGTAGATCTCAAATGTAGTAACTTAGCTTGTGAGGACCTGTCTGCAGCTTCTTAGTGGTATGGTGTTTTCTTCAGGGCAGGAGGAAGATTTTGTAATACTGGGAGGAGGAAAAAAAGCACCAGTCCCTTTTTACAAATAGTTTAACTGATGCTCATGTATGTTGAGTTCTGTGTATCTGAACACAGGCTACCAGTTGCCTTTTTCCAAGTGTACTTTTCCAGAGTCTGCCTTGTCAAAAAAGATATTACTTGCCTTGAAATCAAGTCCTACTGTCTCATTGGCTTTCTGCTTTTGATGGAGGAGAACAAGCAATATTAGACTGTGATGTTTTCTGCTAGTCACATTGGAAAGCTTTCTAATCCTCCCTGAGAGAACTTTTAGTCTCATCTTACCGAGCTCCCTGTCAGCCTGGGTGTGGGTGCCTGGTACATTCCGCCATGTTATTTCTTAATAATATAATTTTATTACAAACTCATTTTTCTTAGTGCACTAGCTAGCCTGACCATCACTTCACCAGTTTCATTTAACATAGTTTTGTAATTGCCCATTTCAGAACTTAAACAGCCCAGATAGAAATGGAGCAATACTAAGTGGAGTCTGTTCAGTTGTCTTCTCTGGTTTCTGCACAGTCCCTCTTATTATTTTAGTCTGTCTGACACATCCTTCTCTATTTTAGGAAGTTCTTGCAAATTAAGGTTTTGTTTATATAAATATATATCATAATGAATTGCTAGTGTGTTGAACTTTCATTATACAAGTTTGCCCCATGTGCAAGCCAGCTGACTATAATATCCCAAATAGTCTAGTTTCATTCATCATGACTCTACTCTGGTTAGGTTAAGTAAAGATTTAGCTATTTATTCATGCTTGATGAAATAAAATATTGCTATCTAGCGCCTATTTGCACTAAACTTTTATTCAGGCGCAGGACTATTTTGTTTGTTTGGGTTTTATTTGCTTGTGCTTTTTCTTAATTTTTTAAGTATGGAGCATGAAAAAAACTTCAAGATTTTGTATTTCATTATGCTAGAATAGTGCAAATAAATAAATACATAAAATAAAAGCACACGCTTTACTTACCGTGAGAGTCAGTTTTATGATAGTATCTCAGCAATACAGAATTTCTCACCCAAATAATGCTGTGCAGAATCACTCACTTCTTCCTGTGATACTGATGATCCCATGTATTTCCTGATGCATTTCACTTTTGGAAAGCTTTGACTGCCTGATACAACTCGCAGCAGCTTTGTGGTTCGTCTGTGGTGCAGAGGAATATGCTCCGGAGTTCCATGCAAGTTACTCTGTCTGTCACTGAAGCACAACATAGACTTCTGAGAGCAAAATTCTTGCTGAAGCATGAAACATCTGTGACTACGCTAACGTCATGAGAAAGATGGGCTTACATAAGAGCACGAGAAGTCAAGTACATTTCTTGATCGAATACTAATCTAAGAGCTCATATTATGTCAAACACAGAGCAAAAGTATCTTCTGAGTTAACACAGCTGCTGAAATCTCTGACTCACAGATGCTATGCCCAATGCTAAGATAAAATTACTGCATAACTAAGTTCAAGCTTTTTAAGTGTATCCATAACGCTTCATAAGCAAATTCCTTCTTCAAGTGCTCAGCATGAGTTTGAGATGCTAGATAACCCATCTTGAATTTATTCAATAGCTGGGACAATTACTCAGTGTCTTCAATGA
>JAVCKT010107196.1:7241-24532 GCA_032273925.1 Rhynchotus rufescens
AAGAGTTGTCCATAACTTTTAAATTATGTTGTCTTACACAATAAGCAGGTTGTTTGTGACAAAAGGATTTTTTTTTCAAAATTCTAGGTCATTTAATTCAACAAAGAAGTCATTTTGAAGAAAGTGCGTGACTTTATACATTTACATAGAATTTCACATGATCCTGATTTGAACTTCATAGTATTACACAGTTAATAATGAACTTCATGTTTACAGCAGGTGTATAAGCTCCTCAAGTACTTATCTTTAAGCAGAGCTAATTTCTGTTACATTTACCTGACTTTGACCCAGCTGGGTCATTTAGCACAGTAATTTCATTCAACCTTTTAAAATATCTGTGTCATTATGCCTTGTTCCTCCTTGTAAAATTAGCCCTGCTCAAACAGCAGACCAAAACAGTCTGTCCTTGGAAAATTGAAGGGGTAGCTACATAAAATTTGTTCAGGTTTAAAATTTTTCAACAGCAATAACAGCAACCCCTCCAAGTTCCCCATACATATAATTGCTGTAATTTAACTTTTAATGTTAGCCATCACTAAGAATACCACACATTGCTATGAAGGGCCATCCCTATAATTAAAATTAGCCATGGCCAAATCCACCTTCCTGCCTTTGTTTAAAGGGAGGAGTTGAGTCCAAAGCCACCTGTACAAACTTCCCATGGATGCAAAGTAAAGGATGTAAAGAAAAAGATGTGCATGAATATTGAGAAAAAAAGGACAACCAAGAGTCACATCCCTATGTTATTGCTGCATTAATGCATTTCCAGTTCTTAGGATTTAATTTTACATCTTTATGACATTATGTGCTCATGACATAGGGTGTTCCTGGAACTATGTAATGACAGCAAATGTTTGCCTCTGCTGGCGTGGGAGGAGAGGAGGGGAAAAAAGGCTTCTAATCCCTGTAGCTACAGAGAGGTGTTTGAAAAGCCGAAAAGCTGAAAAAAATGAAAAGGCCAAAAAAAATTTCCTTTAAAAAAATAAAAATGACAATCCAAAAGGTTAAGTCATTTCTGAAGCTGATAGGGTTGACAACACTAGCATTTCTGTTTTTAAAATTGTCTTTGTGCTTTTGTTTGTTTTTTTAGCATCTCAAGCATTTTCTGCTTTCATTTGGTTTAAAATATAGTAAAACGTTAGGGCTGCTGTATTTCTATCCGAGTTTCCTGGAGAGAACAGTGACTGTGTTACCCGCTACACTCGGAGCCAGGCCCACCTCGGGCACGGCGCGAGTGCAGCATCCCCGAGAGCGCTCACTAGGGCAGGCTGCACACATCGTAGTAATTTATCAGCACATGCAGATGGGACATACGCAGAACTTTTCAAAATCTGAAAGTCCAGAGGAGGAAATGACTGGCAGATTAAGCATATAGTGACAGGCCCTGAGATGCAAATGTAAGGCAACAGTCTCTCATTAAAGCTAGTTACAAGAAATACTGTGCAATTTTTAGGAAGGGGGGTTAGTTTGGTAGAGCAGAACTGAAGAAATTCATGAATTCATTTAAGAATATGGAGATTATCAGCATTTGTTTTGTTTGGCTATCTTCAAACTTTAAATGCTACCAAAAGTTTGTGGAATTTTTTTTTTTCCCATCTCTTCCTAGCATTTCTGGTATCAGGTAAAGCATCAAGGTTCCTGCAATTAAACCTACCCTACCTATATTTGGCAATTGTATTCTCAGGATGAAAATGAAAGGAGCAACATGGGCTGAGTCAGAGGAATTTTTAATTCAAAAGATTTCATCTGTACACAAGTAAGACAGTGCAGGGCGATGGAATATTTCCCAACTTTGAAATCAGAACTCATGGCCTTAAATCCTTGTCTCACATTTGTCCTACACACCAGTGCTTCCAATATGCTGTGAAAGTCCAGCTTAGTTGCTCTTTAACTTTGCCACGATTCAGAAATCTAGTAAAATTTTTAACGGGAATGACAGCCAGGCTGCTCCCCTTCCACCCAATAGTTAAAGAGTCGTAGACCAGCATCGTGACTGAATTAGCTTGTTGCTAAGTGTAGAATCTGGTATCAATTGAGATGCCATCTATGAAAAAAGCACCCAACAGGATTTCAGAAAACGCAGTATCATTCTGTTGTAAATGTTTATGAAGCAAGAGTTCTTCAGCCAACTATCTGGTTTAAGTAGGCATTTCAAAATTAGAACATTTGCAGAACTCCCAAAATATCACTACCTACAAGCACTGACTATTCGGTCTAATTTAGTCATCTTAAAATAAGGATGTAACAGTTTAAATCCTTATTTAAACGCTGGCACAATCCATGAACAGCTGGATGAACTGTTTGAGATGCCAAGGAAGTGCAGCTTCTGTTCCCTTTCCACAAAGTGGCAGAGGCTTGACATCTTAAGATTAGGACCCTTGTTTAGCCTAATATTTCAAATAATTTAGCTATTTGAATTAGTGTTAAATGCAATTTTCTTACAAGAATACTGAAAACTACTTATTTTAAATATATATAGCATATTCTTGAAAAAAATCAACCTGCAGTGTGCCAGAGATATAGCACTGGAGACATAGCCTACATACATAAGATGAGAACTCAAAAACATTTATGGGAAGGGGCAAAACATGCAAGCTTCAATACCAGACAGCATAACTCAGGAAGAAAATCTACTTGGCAGGAAGGGAAGGTGAAAGAAGCAGCTGCACCTCTGTGTGGAAAACTTCACAGGATCCTGACCAGAACCTCCATGGCCCTGCCAGAGCAGGTCTCATGTATAGAAATGTGCTTTTGAATTCTGACACAGCCCCTCCTCCAGCATTCATCCAAACGAGCTTGGGAGAAGCAACTGTGATTAAAAGGGCACCTGAGCTACTCCTGTCTATTAGAAGATAGAGAAAGGTTTTCTAAGGAAATTCAGGGAACTGCAAGGAAGTCTTAAGACACGAGAACCATTTTGGCATGCTGGTATTAAGTATGCAATTATGCATTAAACAACGTAATACCCATCAGCCTCAAAGCAGTGCCAAGAATTTCAGATTTTAGACATACTACTCCAGGGAAATGACTTTGTGCATCAAAACAAGGAAGAAAGGAAGCTAGGGACATTATTTTTTCATTAGAGAAATGAGTCAGGTCTCCACTGAGCTACAAACCGTAGCACCTGAGTCATGCAGGACAAGCAAGACCTTTAACAGGCCATCCAAAATTTAATGCATGCATAATTTTTGCATACCAATAACTACACCACTCATTAAACAAATTTAGCTTTGTGTTTCTAAAGCCATCGTAATGAGATTTTCATTAACAGCTATATAGATTTCTTATATGCCCTTGCGGAGAACTACTGTGTCATTTGTAATAACTGCTTCTTTTGCAGAGTGCTTATACTGGAAGCATTAGAGCCAGCTGCACTAATTATATCGCTAATAGAGACAAATTCAACCTTGTCCTTACACAGAAAAGAAACAGCCAGAAAGGGATTTCTTCCTAAAACCAGTGATAGTACTCGGATTACCCAAGTCAGTGATAGTACAAGCATTATCACTGTTACAACGTAGGCAATAATAGATCTCATTTCGCCTAAACTATAACATAGTAATGTATGCATTATTATCATTATTATACTGCCGCAGGACACATTAAGAGATACTGTGAGTAGGAGCTTTCTGCCGCACTGTTTCCTGATGGAGGCTGAGGTGTGTGGTGGAAGGTGTTAACCTCAGAGCAGAGACCAGCGTAACCACCTGCAAGATCCTGCTATGGGGTAATGTATCTTTTCAGACCCCTTCACTGCATCATCGGTACCTCTTCTCTGGGCTGACCAGACATCTGAAATCTTTTCCACTTAAAGAGAGCCCCAAATCCCAGATTATCACTTCAAGACAAGAGAAGGCATCTCTGCAGGCTGTGCTTCAGCAGCCTTGCAGTTTCAGCAGCGATGCATCACATATGTTAGATTCATTTACACACAGTAATGTAATTGTACTTAATGACTAAATTTAGAGACAACACAGAAATGAATATTTGCATTCACCACTGCCATTTTGAATAACTAATACAGACCTTTAATTCCTTAAAGCTGTAAGGAATAAAGCAATCCAAGCTGATTCCCTATGTAGAAAGACGTCAGTCAATTGTATGCAAAGACTATAACCTCTAGTCTGTATAATCATTCTAGAAACACCTCTAGCCAACATTCAGGAATTCTAGCATATGGAAAAAGCAATTCATCATGCCAGCAGATAAATTAGTCCTAAGTTTAACTACTGTTGTTTGAAAAGTGCATTTTACCATTTGCACATTCATCCTACTCAGCTTGCACCCAAGTGCACTCCACATGCCTCTTTCTGCTTGATTAATGAGCCACCCTTTGGGTGCAAGGTCTTCAACAAGAAGTTCTGTGAGATAAGACTATGCAAGTATTAAACCAAGAAGAGTTGCCATTTTTGAGAAAAACAAAAGGCAGGGTAAGAGGAGAGTGAAGTACAAAAGAAAACATCTGATAAGCTCTGTTGTAGGTGCTGCAAGAGCAACTGAGCTCTCTGACTTGCGAAGATCCTGCTTGGCCGCAACAGTTAGGACACAGTCATTTGAAGGAAAGACAATCTGATATATTTGACAAGTTACCAAAAGTGACTGGAGTTTTTCCAGCATATGAACCATGATGGTTCTCCCCTGCTTGATCTGTTTGATGAAATGCTTGGGGGAATTGTCCCCCAGTTTCTCTTGCAAAAAGCTTAAATTGGCTCCAACTGGTATTTTCAACGGGAAAATTATACTGCCAGGTTTTATTTTAAAAAGTAACCTTGGAATAATCTAGAAAAGGCCTTTCCTCAAATGTTAGTTCATGTGTAATCAAACTATCAGAGGCAAAATTTAGGTTTTGCTTTGCCAAATAAATTGAACATAAAGGAAAGGACATAAGCCTCTCATCAGCTACAGCATTAAGCAAGCCACATACATAATTTCTGTCATATTTCATCTAAGTGGAGAGGTCTCAAACAGGGCCTTGAAATAATAAGTCTTTTATGTTTCACATAAAAATAAAAGGCATGTTTATAGCTATACTACAGCTTTATCAGCAGGAGCAAGCAAGGTTTTCTGATTTATTTACTCAGAAATGAGGTTGACTGGAATTAGCCTGACATGCCTTTAAAACCACAAACCCCATTGCACAGTTAGAGGAAAATTCATTTGCGGGGCCTTTGAGCTGCTCATCGGGGACTGCTGGCAGTTACTTCCAAGGCTAAAATTCATAGGGCTTTTTCCCCCTTGAGAGAAGCAGTTACCATACCAAAGCATAGCTTATATTTCAACTTTCGCTCTAGTATCTTCCTTTCTGAATCTCTCAACTTGCTTATTTTTTATTTCATGTTTATTTTTAGTTGGTGTCTTTTCAAGTTCCAGAAAACAATTTGTACGCCATCTGTCAATGGCAGCTTCACATGCTAGGCCAGAGTTTAGAATTACCTCATGTGTTTATTTCCTTACTAGAGCTGAATTAATATTAAACACCTCACACATTCTGAAGAACCTCATTATAATCATTACTATGGAAGAATTCAGTGTATAGAATTAGATAAGAATTGTTCTTTGGAAAAAAAATCCCAATAAGAAGTAGCTATATCAAGCTAGAAAAGCCTTGTTTAACTAGGATTACATTTGAAGCTCAACTATGCTGTTAGAATGTCACTTAGTTTCAAAAAAACTCTAAAAAATAGACATAAAAATGCATTTTCATGCAACTTCTATAAAGCTTGTCAAGAAGTTTTCATATTTTTGTACTTTACAACATCCAAGATTAAGTTAGAAAGAAAAGAATGTTACTGAGTATCCTAAGTAAAACCCACTACTGGTTCATATCTAAACTCCATGCTCCTGTGCCCGATATGTTCAGCAATGAATAATTCAGAAAGATTATCCAAGAAAGTTAACAATTATTTAACACACTGCCAATATGGAAATAATCTCCCTAAACCATTGATTACTCTATACCCTGAAGCAAGCAAGGTTATCCTTGTAAGTCTGGATGTTCTTATCTATACACATCCCTCTTAAAATCTGTTAATCTCTTGGACTCCGTAAGATACTGTAGTAATTTCCACAATCTGCCTGCTCCAAACAATACTCATTTCACAGCTCTATTTCTTATCAAAACATTTGGTGTTTAATGATTCTGCTTACGCATGATCCTTTTCCCTAAAGTTTCTAAGCAACCAGTACACAGGATTTTCCGTTCTGTCTAGCTTCCAGAGTGAAAAGCAACTCATTAAAACACACAAAGGTGACCACAAATTGAAACCTCTGAATTTATTTTAATGCTATATTTCATTTGAAATGTTTGATCAGTGGACAAGTCTCCTGGCACGCATGCATTTTCTCAAGTATCACCCTGAACAGCAGTGGTTCCACAAGCCCCATTACATTCACTGCATAATGTGGGGCAATAAAAAAGAAGGAAAAGTGGTAACACAGTTCATTTCACATCAGTCAAGGGATAACAGTCTAATAACCCTGTGCATGCTTGCCTTAATTAAATTGATTTCTTCCAGCAATTTAGAGTAGCAGTATCAAAAGCACATCGCACTGAAGATACTCACATCCCTACAAATGCAATTATTAAGATTAGCAACAAGTTACAGGTGGCTCTCCATATCATTCAGCCCTGCCAATGCATGTTCAAGTTATAATTCATCTATATATCCTTTGAAGTTTAGCTGGCGGGACAAACCTTTGAACAACTCAAAGTTAATAGTCAACTCGGGCCACTTCCATCCTCCAGGGGCAGTTCTGCCTCCGTGACTGCACGAGCAGCACTCGGAGCATCCGGCCAGGACCATTAGAACAGCACACAGGAATAGCACAGCCAGCAAGAACCCATCTGCCTTCCTGAGCTTAAACTCAACACATATTGAGAAAGAGACAACAGAAATGTGAAAAAAAAAAAGAAAAAAAAATCAGTTATTCATCTTCTGATAGTATTTATTAAGAGAAATTGAGCTGGTATTAAGCAAGCAATTCCCCAGGACTTACCCTGCTAGATAAAAGAACACGATTCCCAGAAATAAAAGCTTTCTCTGAGCACACAATGCCCGGCTACCTGCTGAGCTCAAGTGCACTTTCCACCCCTGTGTTTGCAGAGCCACGCAGCAATGTTATTATTTGGCGAGTGTCACCTTTGCCAAGACGGGACAAGCCCAGTGAGAAAACATACAATGTTCCCTTGGTGTGCAATGTTTGAGCTGCCTGCCATGGTGAAAACACCAGGAATAAGAAAAAGAGAGTACATTCCCCTACCCAAACAAAACAGATTCCGGCCCCTTCTTCCCCAGAGTTA
Organism: Rhynchotus rufescens; assembly: GCA_032273925.1. Classification (NCBI taxonomy): domain Eukaryota; kingdom Metazoa; phylum Chordata; class Aves; order Tinamiformes; family Tinamidae; genus Rhynchotus; species Rhynchotus rufescens. The sequence continues at coordinate 14,542 of JAVCKT010107196.1, forward strand.
CAGCACGGGTCCTTGTGTCCAAAGGAGATCATGTTAAAGGAATGTGCCTTTTCTGCCTGCTGACTTCTTGTTTAGTCAAGTACGCTGGTCAACACTATTTGGTACACATACACACAAAGGAAAAAATTAACTGTTTCAAAGGAGGGCAGAATTTCACCTCGTGTTATGGGCTTCTTACGGATGCTAATCACAGAGCTTAACATGGAGCACGCACTGAATGAGGAAAAGTCTAAGGCATCAGGGAGGGCCCAGCTCTGGACTCCCCCCTTCTTTCCCTGCTTCCTAAATAGGCTCCATTTCTTTCAAAAGAAGAACAGCTCTGAATAACAATTCCATTCCTCTAAGGATATGCATATGGCATTGAAGCTCAGGAAAAAGATTAAAGGAACTGAGTTATAAGGCTAACTGACAAGTGCATGACCTTTTATTTAGCTGATTTAAACAAGGGTCCAAATACTGACCAGCCCCTTCACCTGATCTCAGGTTTGTCAGCAAGGATCTGACAGTGCTGGAGAACACAGCATAATGTTTCTAGCTAAAAGAAAGGATAGCACAAGCTTCTCATATACATATTTGAGAAAATTATTTCTTCAATATATCTCCTTTAGTGTAACAAGCAGGTTCAAGAATATCAGATGCAGAAATAAATATAAGTTTCTTCAGCCAGCTAGGGTGATGAAAACTGATTCAAAATGAACTGAAATTACACCAAAAATGGTGCACGATAGCACTGAAATATGGATTTTTTTGATGCTCACTAGACATGTAATGACTACATAAACCCATACGGTCTCAGGCCCCAATTGCTTTAAGTAGTTTCCTCAGTCACAAATTATTTTTCTCAGGGCCAATTTTCTCCAAGTCACAGAGCTAATATTTTTGCAAAAATAAACACATGCCATTAATTCAAGATATTGGCATTTAGACAATCCTGCAGTTAAAGTTTCAGTTCTCTCCCTTTAAGATATAGGTAGGTTACCCAGGAGGTTACATCTGAAGCATTTTTTTCTATTTCTTTTTCTTTTTTTTTTCCTGGGATGGGTAGCGGGGAATTACCTTTTCTTGAATCCTCTTGTCTTTCACTGTAGATACAAGTTTCCAGATTGCACGGAGTGGACGCTTTACAAAATAGGAGATGAAAGATTTTTGCAGAAGATTATCCATAATTTCAGCAATTCTTGTAACTGAGCAGTCAAAGAAGCTTCCATGAATGGATTCTGAGATCTGAATGCCCGTTTTCTGTCCTTGAATGTTGCAAAATTCGCTTCTGCAGAGCAACTGGTGAAAACCAACACATCAAATGCAGAGCCTGCAACAAATGAGCAGTGTTAAAATGCCACCAGGAGGGTGTGAGCTGGGAGGAACTGGGAGGCAGCTCCACCAAATGCAAATCATTTCCCTGTCTCTGTGCTGTAACAGTCCTACTTCTGGTAAGAATATCCTGCTCGAAAATAGAATAATACTGACTAGGTCCTGCGTTTCTCTGCCCCTCTCATCACAAAGGATAAACCCTAATGCCTCCTTAAGCTCGTTCAGCTGCAGTAAAGAGGTTAGCAAACTGCTCTTTCCAGCATATTTTCTCCCTCTTCCTCAAGCTGTATTTCACCAACTGCGCTCTCCGGTTTCACTTTTGTTCCGCATGCAATCCTGTTATGTGGATTCCGGCCAGATTAATTCCCTACTTTCTAAACTGGAACTGCAAGGCACCAGTTACAGGGCATAACAATGTAGGCTTACATAAAGCCGGGCTGCAGTCGGAGCCCTTGTCTCCAGCCGTACCTGCAAGCTCAGTTCCTTTTAGGTCATTACATTTGATCAGCAGACAAGGAGCGTTTGCCTGGCTTTTACAGTGACTGCAAAAGCAGAAATGCAGTTTTGCAGCAATTGCCATCTTAAACTGTCTTCTTGGGTTTCAGAATCACAGAAAGGTTGGTTTGTTGCTGCTGCTCTTTCGCACAGGGGAGTCCCAGCGGGAGGAGCTGGGTTCTGACCGTGGTTGGACAATTCATCCTCCCTACAGCTCCACAGCCACTGGGTATTAACTGAGCAAAAGCTCTCCAATCTTTACTCCTGTGTGTTTCTAGCTACAATAAATGCAGAGCTCACCTAACACTATCCAGTTTTTCCAGAAGCTATTAAGTGCAGCTGCCAAACACTAAGCAGCTAGAGCTACATTATGGGCCTTCTGCACACTGCAAGAGGGCAAAGGAAAACATTTTCTTACCTTAACAGCACTCTTGACGGAAAATGACTGTTGTCCTGGGGAAATAATACTGCTTTTCAGGCCTGTTCAGCTCTTCCCTTTAAGGTTTCCTAGCTAAGAAAAAAATAAAATCTCTGAATGGATGTAAGCAAGGATCCAGGAAGGATTTTAGTGCTTGCTTTCAGCATTAGCTCATCCCACGCTACTCGCACATGTTCTTCCCTGTAGATAGGGGAGGTTGACAGAGGCAACCGTCCTGACATTTCATGCTTGGACTCCTGCCCTCAGCAAATGCATTTTATGTTCCTAAATGACTGCCTGGCTGCTTACACTCCAGCCCATCTGTTTGGATGGCACCAGGCCCGCCTACAAGGTGATCCTCCAGTTTCCCTTAGGCAGAGATAGGAGCCCATTTGGGGCTCTCTGCACAGTTCTTCACCTGCCCTCACTCCGGTACGTGGCCCTGCTGAGGCAGGGCTGCTGCCCCTCTGCTCTAGCTCATTTGTTAGCTCATGTGTGGCTCCGACCACCTGGACAGCCAAGAGGAGGAAAACGGGAGTCGTGAGCACGGGAAGCTGCCAAGTGCCCGTGTTGCTGGGAAGGGGCTGTGCAGAACAGAGGCCCCTCAGAGCACGAGAGCCTTCACGGCCAGCACGCTGCCAAGTCAGCATCGCTGGCAGCAGAGCGGGGATGAAGGTAATAAAGCTGCAGCACAAGCCACAGACAAGCCACATTTACAGTCACAGGGCTACGTTTTATGCCAGTTCACCAAAAATCATGGAAAATTGTGCTGGAGGTGTTTGCAAAGTTCTGAAAGACCCTATCAAGCTCTGCCAGAGTAATGGACCCTCCTCTCAGCAGGCTCTTTGCAGGCTCTGCTAACATGGGGCTGTTGCAGCTGCTCTACACCCACCTCTTACATGTGCCATATGGGTATTTACTGAGCACCACACGAGAAATCTACAGCAATTCAGGTGGCTGATATCAGCTCACCTCAGCACCTCAGCTGATATCAGAATGCTACATTTTAATAGCCCTTAAAGCTTCAGTGACATGAAGAAATGAAATAGTGAAATATTATGCAAGCTTTCTTTCTTTTTTCGAGAAAAACTTGCATGAACACGAGTAGGCTAATGCTACATATCACTGATTTTCCCCCAGCCCTTTAACACAGATACTAACCAGCCAAGAAAAGCAGAGACGGGTTTTCACCATACAGTATTAGCTGCCAGGATCCTTTAGTTTTACTATCTGTGGTGAAAATCTCTCATTTCTTCTCCAATTTAATATAATGTGACAAAAAATTCCAAATGAGGACTCTGACACCTGAAAAAAACGCTTTCGTGTTGCTATGCAATGTATTTTTATTAAAGAAAACCACCGGCTTCCTGGGCCACAATACATTTAAAAGGAAAAGAGAAACTTAAACACTTAAGCTTTACCTAAGAACGAGCCCAATTTATCCTGAAAGAGCGATCCATTATGTGTTCAGAAAACAGCAAACAATGGAGAATAAATCCCTGCGCTCTGGCATGGCACCTATCCAATATCAACAAGAACAGCATTAGGCTGTTTGCTCAATTAGCGTGTATAGTATCAGTCAAGGTGAATTTAGCAGCTCCCACGCAGCACTTAGCCAACTCCCGTCCCATATTATTTTATTGCTATTTTTTTTTAAGTTAGTAGCAGCCAAAACGCACCAACAGCACCAAGGTGTTGGTGCAAGGGGCACAAATGCTTTTTGGTTTGGGGTTCTTTTTCCTTTGTTTTTAATTGGGCAAGTATAACAGCCTGAAAACACATAGAAGGAGCTGATCAACACTTACAGACCTTATTCTACTCCTCCACTGCAAGCTGGCAGTAGCTGGACAGGTAGCAACATGCAAGCCTTGCTCACCATGAACTGTTTTGCCAGCTTCTCCTATCATCTCAGGCAGGAAATTTCATCTTACACAATCTTTATTCCAAGCTGCAAAGGATAAGGACTCTTCTATCCCCCCAAAAAGCTATAGCATTTAGTTCCTTTAGCCATGGCCTCTCTGGATAAAGAGTGTTGCACCTTGGTTCATGTACTCTTGCAAGAAGAATTGTCACAGTATTCCTCCTCACCCCCAACTTATTGTTTTGATAAATAATAACGGATTCTATCACAATTGTTTGCATAAAATTTAAACCATTTCCTGCCTGTGAGTAGACTGCATTTGCGCCATGCTGGTTAACACTTCATCCACTTCCTGTATTTTTGTTTTGATTATATGATCTCTAGCCTCAATAAACATCACTGGATTTGCTAAGGGAAAGCTCTGTGTTTCTACTGCTGCGTCCTGTTCTTGCTTCCCCGGTGTAGGAACATGCACGTCCTGGAGCAAGGCCAGCCAAGGGCCACAAAGATGATTCAGGGACTGCAGGATCTGTCATATGAGGAGAGGCTGAGAGAGCTGGGACCGCTTATCTGGGGAATAAAAGCCTCTGGGCCTTGTTTATAGGCATCTGCCTACAAGGGGGAGAGGGAGAAGACAGGGCCAGACCCATCTCACTCACTGCCAAGTGAAAGGACAAGAGGCAACGGGCCCAGTTTGAAATTCTGAGTTTTCATAACACTGTCCTTAAACACAATACAGCATCCATGTGTAGAGGCCATACTCCTACATACAAATAACTATATAAAATACATATTTGATTGTAAATACCTACCTTGACCAGTTAGGGTGTATAACTGCTGCTAGACACTGACATACTCAAATTCTCTACTTCCCACCTATTGCAGACACGGAACGGTTTCCTTACTCCATTGTTTTTCCCCTGAACACTGCTCAGGCAGGGAGCTCCCTGAACACTGGTCATGCTGATCACCAGCCAGCGATGGGAACTCGGCTTTCCCCAGGCCTCAGTCCAGACGAGCTCCCTCAGAAAAGAAGGATCACAGCTCTGAGAAGCCGCTCAGAAGTAACACCCATTTCTCCAGGTTTTCCTTTTGTTAAACTGTTCACATTCACTAGCCTTTCCCATTCCTGGGCGACAGTGTTCAGATTTCCTTGTGGCTCCTACAAACGACCTCCGTTTCCTCCCGGTGCATTCAGGGAGGCCATTTGTCTCTCTCAAACTCCGTGGCTTTGGGATTTGTGCCCCATTTGCCACCCACTCTCCTAAGTTCTTCTCTCCATTACCAGGCTCCAATCAGCAGCCTCTCATTTTATGAAGTGTCACCCTCTAGCGTATTGTTCAACATTTATCTAAATTAAAATCTCAGCCTATTTAAAACTTGCTTCTTACTCTAAAATCTCTTGATCAATTATTCTGTAACTACATTCTGGTCTCTACAAATTTGATCAATGCTTGCTTTACTTTATCTTCCAGACTGTTTAATAGAAACCTTAATTAATGTTTTCATTAATTAATATCAGAGCCAATACTGATCCAGTGATATCTTATTTGATACCTCTGTCCCCACTGGTGTTTCACTGCTAATTATTCCTACATCTAGTGCTGGCAACTCTGTATTCTGATTACAAAATTATGAAGCAGAGAAGGGCTTTTTTTTCCCCCCCTCTCTCCTATGGAGTTGTTGTTACAGGAGCTTCTCACACGTAGCAATAAGAAGCTATCCTGGAATTAGATAACAGGATTCCTTTGTGCTTCCTTTGTCTACTGAACACATAATATGCTGGGGACTATTGACTTTGTCGAAAGAGAAAATATCACCTAATTATTCACACATGTCTCAAAGAAGCACAAAAATGTCTTTCTCACTGTACTGTTGGATTGCAGAGCAGTGTTATTGTGCCTGAGGGGACAGTAAAGGTAGTAAGGACAAGCTGAAATCCAGGATTGTGACAGCTAGCCAAGCGTGTTCACACATCTAACATGCTCCCTGTCATCCAAGGTCTAACATTAGATCCCCACAGTCTCGTCTGCCTAATGCAACGAGTCTTCCCATAAAGTTGTCGTGCATTCAGCATCCTCTGTTTTGCCTTCAGACAAAGGCACATTAATTAGACTATCTAAAAACACCCTAATTTGCTAGCCAGAAGAAAATATGTGGAGAAAAGAGTGCTACAATCAAGGAGCCATTTCTTATTTGCCTTCCTTTTCTCACATATGCAAGTCTTCCACCTCTGAAGAGGACTTGGGGGTTTTTGGGTTTTTTTTAAACTTCACACTGTGAAGGCCGCCATTCAAAAACAGTTTCACGAAGGTTTGACATGAGTGGAGAGCAATTACAAGTCCAGGACAGCTGGTGTTTTACAGGCCCTTGTATTTAAGACAGTCTCACAAGGCCAGATACTCTAGGATGCGCTCTATTACATAGACATCACATTCAAGCTTTGGCAAGTCAGCACACTGGACATCAAGCACTAAGCCTGCAGATACATTTAGAGAAAGGAGGCTCAATATATTTTGAGGAACCCTATAAGAGAGTTTTTCCTTTGTTTGTTCTTGTGCCTTTTCCACCTCCCCTCGTCCCTTAAACTTTGCCAGAAGAACAAGACAGAAGATCAAGAGCCACACACAAATTCTGCTTTTCTTCAGAAACCTTTTTGTTTGTTTGTTTTTGGTGGTGCCTAAGTAAGAGGGAATGTCTTTTTCAAGCCTGAGTCTTATTCTAGGAATTCGCTCAAATATTTGGGACTAGTTTCAAGATATTTCTCAGATAAGACCAGGAGAAGATAACAAGGAATTTCACATGCATTCTGCCAGGTTTGAGATACAGCCTTCTCTTGTATTTTAAGGAGACACCAAGTTCACTAAAATAGCAGTAGTACCTTCTGCCAGCTCACCTCTACTACTCACTCTGGTGTACAATATACCATATTGTATTTTCTTATGTGTTTATGCAAAACTTTTCTTTTTACATAACTATTCCCAGGATAATGCAACAGCTGAGGAAAAAAAAATTAAGAACTAACCTCTTCTTCTACCTTCTCATGGCCTATGTTTCCTCTTTTCCTTCTCCAAACCCCTTCCAAATGTTCCCCAGGAACATAACACTTGATAAGACTGCTACATGCTACAGGAAGAAAAAAGGGAGGAGAAGAACTGCAATGCTGGCTCCATAAAAGCTCACCCTAGGGCCTTCTCCTCTCATTTAAAGCAACCTATAGAGGACTATCGCTCATGGATAATGCAGCTAGATAACCTCAGATTTCTTCCTCTTGCCTTTCTGAATCTTGATTCAGCTTTGGTTTGGAGGCTGAAGTAAGCAAACAGAGGAGGTAAAGTATGAGAAATTTGACTTACACTACAATAGAGTGTGAGGGTCTTGCAGATGCCAGGATCCATAGGACCTAATTGCAAGCCTGCATGGCATTTGATATGGGTGGAGGGCAAGGACCAGCTTTAGGGTGTGCTGAGCACCTGAAACTCCAGGTGCAATTAACAGCTGGTGCTTAGTACCACTTGAGAAACTCATACCCTATTTCCTAAGAGACTCCACCTTTAAAAGCCTGCCTCTCAAGCCAGATCACTGCTGTAGTGATCAGATAGAAAGAAAAATGTGTTGGAAGACTACAAAAAGCAAAAGCAAGAATCAGCGTGACACCATAGAGTGATAAGTACAATGAGAGCTTGGCCAAGAGGCTCCTGAATTTCATATAGTTAATTGGAAACATCTAACTGCTCAGAAAACTGATTCTGGAAAAGTATTTAGGTGATTTAGGCCCTTTTCCTGTTTATACATCAAAGGAGGCTCTCCCTAGTAACTGCCTATCAATCCATTTTTTCTGCTTTTTACATACACTAGAAATTATTTTGGGATTCAATTAGCTGTCCATTTTAGATAGCCTGGATCTCTACTGCTGAGGATATATAACCAATTTCAATGACATCAAGCAGTGTGTATTGCTCTCATTATGAATAGTGATCAAAAAAGTGTGAATAGAGAATAGGATGGAAGGGTATTTTCAGTATTATTTCAGTATTATCCATAGCCAAGTGTGTCATCACATAATAATAATTAGAAAAAAAGCAGAAATGCAAAGATATGAGACAGATGATGGCAACAAGTAGTTATAAAAAAGCTTTTCTATGACCAATGGAAAAGATTCTGAGTGCTTTAGAGCAGGCAAGAAGACAGAGGCAGATGGAAGTAAGAGTGTATAAGAAGTTACAGCAAAAAAAGGCTGAGCTCCTATGTGCTTCTTTTACCCCGTGTGAACAGAGGAAGAAGCAAGCCATGTGAAGCCTACAGAATGAGTGATATTTTTGTGGGTTTCCTTTTGAATAAAATAGAAGTTTATTACAATGTAAGTTTCCTCTTCTTTTTCTTTTTTTCTTTTTTTTTTTTAATTTCTGGAGTTCATCTCAGAGGTCAGATATTAGTCCCAATTAAAGCAAGACTGGACATGTCAGTACATAATGGGAATGTTTAACAGAAAGGTACCAGCTGGGAACAGACTGGAGTGCAGACCTGGATGCTTCATGGCACAAGTCCTTAATCAGCTCTGAAGAATTAGAAACTAGTCTTTTGTAAGCTGTTTCCCAGGAGATTCAGGGAAAGAGTTGTTAATTTATTTATAATGCTTTCAACCCAAAGTATAAGGGAAGCATACACAGACAATACGAGGAAATATAAACAGTTAGCAAAAAATGCAAATGAACCAACATATGATGACTTAGGAGGAAAAAATGTAACTCAGTTTTTAAAGGAAGAAAGGAAAGAAACATAATCCATTGGCCATAAAGAAACAGAGAGAGGTTCTGAGGTTAGGTAGTATGGTGAAATACGACCAGAGGAGGAAAAATGGTCCATATCTGTGAGTGAAAGAGTTTTATTAACATAAACAGATTCTTCTCTGAAGGAAGCAGTTTGTCCAACTGATTTGCAGTACGTACTTTTTCCTTCTGGGGCTGGATGTGGTTGAGTTCTGGCCTAGGCAGAAAGTAACAGAAATTGTCCTTTCCAAGCAACACTGGAACTTGTTGACAGGAAACTGTGATGAAACTTAAATTACGTGTTTTTGCACACAGAAATAATAATTTCTCAGGGGTGTTCCTCTAGCTTCCTTTGACACTTAGTAACTCAGAGAAGGAAGGAAGGAAGAGTAAACCTGCCACAGATTTCATTTCTCATGAGGCAAATCTGAAGAACACATTCCAACTGCAAAATATGCTATGTTATTAACTATAGAATCATAGAATCATTATGGTTGAAAAAGACCTTCAAGAATAACAAGTCCAACTGTAAGCAATTCAACACTATCCCTGCTAAACCATGTCCCTAAGCGCCTCATCTACACGTTTCCTGAACACTGCCAGGGATGATGACTCCACCACTTCCCTGGGCAGCCTGTTCCAGAACTTCACCCTCTTGCCATGTAGAAATTCTTCCCAAAGTCTAACCTGAACCTCCCCTGGCACAACTTGAGGCCAGTTTTTCTTGTTCCATTCATAGTTATTCTAGAGGAGAGACCGACCTCTGTTTCACTACAACCTCCTTTCAGGTAGCTGAAGAGAGCAACAAGGTCTTCCCTTCTCCAAACTAAAACAACCCAGCTCCCCCAGTCGCTCCTCGTAAGGTCTGTGCTCCAGCCTCTTCACCAGCTTCATCGGCTTTCTCTGGACACTCTCTAGCTCCTCAATGTCCTTCTTGTAGTGAGGGGCCCAAACCTGAACATAGTATTTGAGGTGCAGCCTCACTAGCACTGAGTGTATGGGAATTATCACTTCCCTGCTCCTGCTGGCTACACTGCTCCTGATACCAGCCAGGAGGCCCTTGGCCTTCTTGGCCACCTGGGCCCTGCTGGCTCATGTGCAGCCGCCTGTCAACCAGCACCCCCAGATCCTTTTCTG
>JAVCKT010107210.1:0-14699 GCA_032273925.1 Rhynchotus rufescens
AGCAGAGGAGGTTTCCTTTTCTTGCTCTGCTTGATTTCTGCATTTAACCCTGAAGAGGGCTAAAAGTTGCCACATCTTTGGTCATCTGGGCACCATCCAATACAGATCACTGGATGGTACCAGCTGGTCTCTATGCTGCTGTTGCTAAAGAAACAGCTGACAAATTTCACTCGATTTTTTGGTAAAAGGAAGAAAACTTGCAAAAGTGAAAGCAGCTATTACCTAAGAAGTTGCAGATGAAGCTAGACTCCTCTGTGGGTCTGCATGCAATATTCCAAGAAATAAAATGGCAATTTTAGGACATGAAATCTGCAGTGAAAACCATGAGCTCTGTCCAACTACAGCTGAAACAAACTCTGTGTGAAATGAGACAAGTCCAAACGGTTAATAATAGAGTAAATGCTGTAGAAGAGAACTGTCTTCTAGTTAGGAGGACAAATAGGACAGACCTCTTGGCTGAAGCTTGGGGATAAGCCTTGAGGGCACTGAACTCCAAACACCAACTGGGGCTGCTCCTGCTAGCCTAGCCTTTTGCTGTTTAAACAGCAGTGCCAGGCAAATTTTAATGCTCTGAAACAGAATAAGGTCTCAATTACACAAATTCTCACCACATTGTTATTTTTTTCCCCATTCTCAGATAAAAACCTTTTTCATAGATCATATTTGCTTCCAATCTGTTATGCCATACTACTTTTCCGTGAGCTCTGGTGATTGAGCAACACTGACTGACATTTCTGAAAGCCTTTATTTGTGGAACAGTCCCATCCTAATAACTGCAGTGAGTGAACACAGAAAGCTCAAAGGGATTTCAGAGCAGTGATCAGCCTCTCATGCTCTTCTGCAGAAATCCTTGCAGCTTTCCCTTTCCCAGAATGTCAAAGTCCCTTCTGCTATTGCATTGAACAATCCAATTTGTTCTTTATTTACCCTCACTCTAGATAAAAGGCAAAAATGTGCATCTAATACAATAACTGGCTGTGGAAAATCAATAATCTAATCAACTAAAGATGACAAGGCCAAACAATATGGAAATAAGACGTATAATGGACCTCAGAGTGTTTACCACAGAGGTAGCATGAGAGCATGGAAAAAGTTAATATAAAGTCTGTTCCCCTACGCAGACACTGACATGCTAAAGGAGTGGTGTTCTCACTCATAGTTTCATCCTCCAGTTCAGACAATCTTTCAGATCAGCCGAGCTCAAACATCTCTTTCTAGATATAGCCAAAATTCGATATCTGAAATATAAGTTAGCAGTGGAAGTATCTGTCCCTCTGCAATGGCTTGCACTAAGCCACTAACATTTGTTAAATCCCTACACACAGTGACCATGAATCTACAAGGCACAGGAAAGAAAAAAAGGCCATTTAGGTGCTAAAATGATTTTCCTCAAAAGGGGCAGATAAAATTGCATTTTAGGTACAAATTAGGCACTAAAATTATATTTCAAACACTATTCATTTTAAGATTGACTCTTTCCAGTTCCACTCTAACAGAGAAATAATGTTTTCCCTGTTTCAACTACTCTCCAGTTCAAAAGCTCAAATAAATTGAGCCATTTATATCCCTCCAGGTTTTGAATCTACAGTCCTAGATGCCTAGTAGAGCCACACATTATGTTAATATCACTAAACTGATAGTTACTCCAAATTCCTAAAAATTAGAGGATTGTAATTCCCACTTAATGTGGGAATTTGTAGGTCTCTTACACACATTATTATCAAAACCAATATAAGTAGGATACCTCAGTAAAGGAATATAAAATGTGGTTGATAAGTGATGCCTTAGGAGACAAAAAATACAAAGTAGAAATTAAGATAAAAGTTAAAAATTATAATTTCTTTGGCTACATATACATACACATACATATATTTTAATTAGCCATTCATTTTTGAAAGACTGAGAATTAAAGAATATACTTGCTAAACTGTTTCATCATTGATTTTTATACATCAGGCCATGTCCTTCTTGATCTTCAAATCTTCTCTTGAAATAACTGATGTGTCAAGAATGGGGACTTAACAGTCCAAATTCACAGTTATGCCTCATTCAGCATTTTAAATGATTATCTCTGTGTTTTTGAGGTGCCTGAAACATTATGCTTCCCTTTGGACCGATGCTACTAAAGGTGTCGCAAGGGGCTGCATTCAGAAGGCTTAAAGAACTGAGAGACAGCATTGCACAGATATATCTCTTTATTACCTCACTTCCAAAACTCATCAAAAAATTAAGCACATGACTGAGTAGAATACCATTGGGAAATGAACTGTAGAGCCCCACTGATTTATTTTTAATTGCTCTTTATACTTCAGAGGAGGCTCTGCCCAGCGACAGTAGCCTGCACACTCCTCTGTTAGATTACTCTGCAGCCTCAGATCAGGGCTGCAGGGTTGAAAGACCTTTTTCCCTGGGGTTTGCCCCCAAGTCATTTGGTCCATTAGACCATCAACCCCTGAGCTGACTGATGGCACTTAGGGAATGCTCAGTCAACCTGGTGCCAAATGCTCACTTCTTGCAAGTCAAGGAGCAAAGCAGTAAGATGAGCAAAAGTGCCACTAGCACACGGAGGAAGACTGAACTGATGTCAAATTTTAAAGTGTGGCTCTCTTCCTTAGGAAAAAAAAAAAAAAAAAAAGGAAAAAATCTCCCTGAATATCTCAGTCCATTTAGCAGTTTAGTCATCTTCTGCTCTTATCAGATGTTGGGAGTTAGAGAAAACACAACCAAAGAAGGCTAGCTTGTGCCTATGCAGTAAACCAGTAATTCACTGATGCAGAATATTTACTACATTTTATTAAAGTTATGAAAATTTGTCTATTTTGTTAAGAATACAGAGAGCACACTCAAGCATTGCGTATAGTAGCACATATTTTGGGATAGAGGACAGTAAGGCAGGCAGCTGCAATCTGATGTTGCACAGATGATTTCAATAAGAAATTAGGTTTTGGCCAAGGAAACAACATCCTCCTGCTCTTCTGAGAAACAGCTAAAGGCTTTCCTATCCCTGCAGAACCCTAAGATCTCCATCCAGATCTTCAAATACTTAAACATCTAAACTCCACCATTTAGGAATGTAAGTTTCAGAATCACTATTCAGCTTTCACCTGATTCCACAACTCACGAAACCCCCACGGATACACTGAACCTCGATGCTAACCCACAACAACAAACACCTTAAAAGTTCCAACCAAAAGCTCTCACCAAACCTCTGAAGACCTCCATAGAGGTTTTCATATAGCCAGATCACAGGAACTGTAACGTGTAGGTACCATGTGCACCAAGTCCTCTATTTTTTAAGTTTTCTCTCAAAGATGCATGAATCCAGTTCTTCACATTTACTACAGCTATGTGAGTACAAAAGAATGCAGCTGTTCCTCTGCCTCTACCTTGTATCTCATGCTCCACATTTTGGGCACTAAACCTACCTTTCTATTAGCAGCTCTTTATTCCAAGAAAAAAAATTCTAAGTAAGGCTGCTTGATTGATTCACTGTGAATAAACCTGAAACATTTATCCAGTATACTCTGCGCAAGCCATCCTTCTATGAAAGTGTCATTTATTCTTGGAAATAAAAAGGGAAACAATATATAAAGAAATTTCTGTTCCAGGCAGTCCATAAATAGATAGTTAATCTCTGTTTGACATATACCTGGCTGTGTTTCACAAGACCCTTTTCTCCAGACAGATCTACTTAGAGATTCAAGCGTAACGGCAATGGACAAATAGCAAACAACTAAAACTAGCCAACATTCCTGTTCCTCTGCAGCTACCATTTTTCAGGCATTGAAAAGACATTGTTTCTCAGTCTTTTATTTTGATGCTTAGTGAAAAAATACTTTCTATGTGCAACCACCTGAAATTTCAAGAAACATTCACAGCATTTTCTCTATAGTATTATAATACTACATAGATACTGCATCGTAATACTGAGTATTTAAAATAGCTTTCGTATTAGCCTGTACATTTGCTCCTGTTCTTCTGCATAATAATATGCGAAAGGATGTCAGATAGCTTTTTAGAGCCTTGCCTGCTTCTGTTTAACAGATCACTACTGCCAAGAAATGACAAGGGGGCAAAGACCTGCAGTGTCTGATGAGGGTGCAGCACTGTCCAAATTCCCAAACTGATCCTGAGGAACCGTGAAGGAAGCACATAAGCATACACTTAATATACTCAAACACTTCTATGCATGCTATTTCTTTACTAAGCCAAGTTTCAAAATATAACAGAGAAAACACTGTCTTCAAGAATTCAAGAGAAAATTTAGCTCTTCCAATGTAGTTTTCCTAGATTCAAACAAAATCTTCTAAAAAATTCAAATGGTTAATTGAGGGTGCTCTGAAAATAACATGCTCAACTGACCTCTACGAGCCACTTAACAGTTGGGGTAACTTTACATGGCCCTCATTATGTTCTCTTCTCCTCCACATTCAAGAATCATCTTCTTTTATATCCCTTTTATTATTCCATTTAAATGGGGCAAGAGGTTAGATCCTCAGAATTTTTTCAGAACACTTGGAGTCAGATGCCTCAAAATACTTGTACCTTCTTAAAAATTACCAGTTTTAGAAAGGATGAATAGCTCTTCATTTTCTTTGTAGGGTGATCAACACATTCATTTCCACTCGCATGCACATGAACCTCCATAAGTGTTGTGCTGTAAGAACGCTTCCTACGCTACAGCAGCACTTTCACATGGGAATAAATGCAATACTTTGCCTATTATACAAATAAATACACTGTATAAGGTAAGCAATGTGAGTACCAGACAGAGCATTGCTGTTGCATGCTATTGAACAGCCACTTAGCCGCTGTTCTGTTTGAATACCATAAAGTATAATTATTGTACATTACTTGACACGTTTCTTTTGCAAAGAGCCACTCTACTCCAACAAAATCATTTTTATTTTAAAAAGACTAAAATGTCTCGAAAACTAATGCTGTGCTGAACTGAATGTTCCATTACTAACAAAAGTAAATCTGTCACTAATCGAGTAGATATTCAAGATGATAAGTATGACTGATATAAAAGACCTGTGAGATTAAATTTGTAGAGTGAATCCAATGCACAGTTATCACTGTTCTCCAAGTGAATATGAGTCAAAGAAAACAACAGAGGAAGAAGGAGGCAGCAAGGTCTGTAGAGGTAAGAAAGAAGTTGAAATTTTCCAGTTCCACCCCCAAACAGAGATCTGTGAAGCATTTGAGGCAATATGATTAAATGCCAGCACATGTATGCACATTATTTTGCCCAGCCCCTGACTATCTTGTACAATGTAGAGATGCAAGGCAGCCCTATTCGAAGGTGCTGTACTCTCTACTTGGCACCAGAGCTTACTGGCACTCCACAGCAGCTCTGGGAAAAGACGACTTAGACAAGAGTACTTTATAGAGGATAAATTAGCAGGAAGACTTTCCTGATCTCCACTTTAGAAAGGGACATCAGAGCAGGGAGATGTGGAAATGAGATCCTTGTTCAGGCACTAGAATACTCTTGCAGTTCTTCATACATCTCAAGGTTTGGTATGCATGACTTTTTATTGCTTTATTCATGTACCTTTTTATTTTTAGCATCCTGTGATCCTTTGTCATTATATAAGGAAGATGTGACACCCAGGAACCAGAAGAAGGAAAGTCTGGAACTTTCCTTTTTCTTCCATGACACTTATTTTTGAAGCTTCTTTCTGGGACAAGAAGTCACATCATCCTGAAAGGGATAACTTACACAGTTATCAAGCATTTGCTAATGGTGAACATTAGAAAGATTAGATAAGACTTTCTGGACAGGACATAAACCCTGTTTGAGGTTTTAAAACAGTATCTAATGCCAAGGTGAATTTCCCTGAGCACTCACCTCCCAGTTGCCTTCATGTAGGCATTTTCTTCTTCCTTTTTTTTCTTCACCATATGGTATCAACCATTGTCTCCACTGATTTCCATATCTGTTTTAATAAAATATTTAGTCCAAAATATTGGACTAAATTCCTGCTGGTGTGATCCAGAAAGAGAATCTTGGTGATCCTCCCTAGAAGTAAAATCTACAAAACCCAAATTCATAAGTACTAAGCACAAAATTACCACTTACTATGTAGCTTGGATTCCTTGAGCATGAATGCCCATTAAGAAAGACTACCAGTTTGATGTTTCTTTGATTGGAAAGTCCTCTCTAAGAATTTGAAATAGTAAACTCCAGATCTTATAAATCAATTGATTAGGTGACAGCACCTCTTCTTGTTGCATATCATGATTGAATTTAACATGACACTACATCTCTATAGAAAAAGACAGTGACAAATTTTACTTATTTTATTACAAAATACTAAAAAAGATTTCTGAAACAGATTGTAACTAGATTACTCCATTGACAACAGTGATAAATGATAGTCATTTTCATTCCCCAAAGGACTTTTTGAGTATATATTTAAACACTAAACTTATAAAATCAAATTCTCTGCTGAGGTAAATAAGTGCACATTTTGTAAGCATTCTATGAAAGCCACAGTGTGTCTTTGGCAACACTGTCACTAACTTTACCAGGGACACAGCCAAGAAGGAGGCACATTTGCATTGATTCCCACTTTTCTTTACTGGACATATCTGTACCAGGAATTTAAATTAATTATTTCCTAGACATTCTCTGGCACTGAGACTAGCTGGCACGAATCACCTTATTTCCATAGTATAAAAGTCTCTTTTCCTTATAAATAAAGTAGCAGCATCCAAACTGCTTATTGGGAATGGCTTATGCGAGTTCCTGGACCATACTTGGAATGATACTTCTTTCAGGTCAGACCCAAAGACAATTCTAATAATTGAGTTAGAGACAATTGAATTGAGACAATTCTAATAAAGTGTCTCTAATAGAGACAACCATAAAATAGCTGTCATAGATTATCTAGACCACCTTCCCACTTGAAACAGGATTATTGCAAGCCTTAGATCAAGTTTGCCACCTATTTGTCCCATCAGGTCTTGAACAGCATATGTGAACTCAGAGATGACTGAGTCTATACAGTGGTTCCCATTTCAGTACTTGTCTCAGCCCATAAACATATTCCCTGCTCTTCTCCCACTACATGGTTCAGGGTAGGAAAGTTTGAGAAGATTATGTCAGCATCAGAACCAGGAACTGAACTACTCCAGACCAAAATACACACCACTACTTAGGAAAATTACTTATTTTCGTGAACAAAAGGAACACGGCCATATTACATAGTTTCAACCCTCTTTTCTAACCTCACTAAGAAATGGTAAGGGTGATTTTGTTTTCAAAAGTACAAAACGCCTGCTATTTGTGTGATTGTATGCAAAAAATAAACTGAGTGAGTTAGCTTTCCTATATTCCTCCTGGAAGATACGGTTCTGGCAGCTGTGACCATCAGCGGTCTCATCACATTGATAAAGCTGTGTATGTGATATTGTCAAGTTAGTTTGACTGACAAACTATGGAATATAACTGAATCTGTCTTGCAAATCACTGGTGGCAAAACTATTCAAATATTCTGCATCCTTTTGTAGCAGTTAGATATGATGTCAGTAGGACATGACCCCTATCAAGAACATCAAGGACCACAGGAGTAAAAGAGTCACAATACAGTTTTGCCAGGTTCTAAGTGCAACACTTAGAAGGATTGAAAGGGAAATAAATAAATCAAATAAATGGGACAGTAAATCAGCCCTTTTAAGAGCGCTGATGAAATGTGCTGTCACTGGACTTCTGTATAAGATGTTCACTCTACAACATCTACAACATACCAGTTAATCACTATCGTTGCATAGCCATGTCTAATTAGTCCATAAGTATCCACTCACTTCTTATGATGTGAATATACTGAAGTTCTGTGCAAGTTCCCCTAAATTTAGTTCAAAAATTATATACAAGAAAAAGTGAAGTTTAAGTTCAAGCCAGCTTAAATTGTTTAAAAAAGTCCTTATAACTGCATTTTGTCACTCATGCTCTTGCAGCAGCTGATTCAGTTCGGCATCAGAAAAAATGTCATGCAACTTTTAGAACTAAGCACAAGAGTACATCTCATTTTGACAATACCTTTTTAAACACTTTTCAAATATATCACACCTGATGGGAAAATTCATACATAATCTTTGACCAATACAGTGGAGAAATTCAGTGATTTCCCAATCCTTTGGAAATGAGAGGAAGAGACAACCATCAGCCATAAACCCCAAAATTTTTATGCCATTCTATTTGGGCCCATTAATGAGCTGCTTGATTTTGACTCATATTTAGCATGAATGATACAAGCCTCAAACCTTAGAATAATCATATTAACCCACAGAAAACTAAGTTCAGATGAAAAAATACAGCCATACCTTAATCCAGTATCACAAAAATGAAAGAACTATTAGTTTGATTTCCTATCCTCTTATTTCTGGGAAATCTGTCCATCAAATTTCAACTGCTGTTCTATGTTGTCTTTTCTGTGTTATGAGCAGCATGACACAGGACCTATCATTTATCTTTCATTTCTAGACTGCATTACAGATGTTATGTGATTACAGGAGATCAAATGGGTGAAATCCTGCTTCATTTCCCCAGAGGCTACAGATCATCCTTGTATATTGTGTCACAGCTTTCAAGTACTCCTCCTACTTCTGACTTTCATCTTGGGCTTTAAATGGATTTTCCTTCTCTCAGAGGTGAGCATGCCCATCGATGCCCTGTGTGAGGGGCGCTAGTTTTTCATATCTACCAGACAGCAAAAATGTGACACGCTGAATTCATATTGGATTCATCAGGTATATCCTCTAGATGCCTTGCAAAATGCTTACAAAGTTGCACAAATTTGGTGAAATTCTGACAGTGCATATCAGAAAGTCTGTAATTCATCAAAAAAAAAAAAAAAAAAAGTGCAGCAAATCTAAGTCAATGAGAAACAAAAGTCAAACAGAAAAACTGTTTCTTCCTTAATAAATTCTCATGGAAAGGAACAGTTTCTGGTCTGTTCACAGAGTCTTCCTCTCCAGTAGACAGAAAACAAAGCCTTTGGAAACTAGTGCTACTCATCACCTTAATGCAGGTATGACCATACACAAATGCAGATACCACTGCCTTCCCAGCTCCTGGCCTCACTGTCCAGCTCACTTTATTCTTCCATTTCATGTCATTGAAGCCAATGAACCTATTAGACCTATTTTAAATTTTTACCTAAACATCAAAATGGCAACATAAATATCTGTACTTGGTTTATACATGTTTAGCTGCATTCTGCTTTTATTCTATGTATAAAATTATTATCCCAAACCTTGCTAATGTCACTAACATTAGCAGTCTTCAAAAAAGATCTGGAAATATTTGGCTGTTCCCAGTGGGCAACTGAGATAAAGTCACACAGTTTCAGGGATGGGGAAGGGATGGAAGCTTAGCTTCCTGGATGCGAAGCATTACCTATCAGCAAATAGTGTCTGAAGTACTTTATTTTACTAGCCAGAGAAAGCAAAACTTAACAAAAGTGGCTTAAACTGCTATTCATTTTTTTTCATTCTATAACAGGAACAGTCTCAGAGCATACAAAGGAACATGAGAAATCCTTTCTGAGGGCACCTGGTCTCACCTCTAACAGTGGCAACAGGAGGAGTTATCTGGAAGTTATCCATTCGCACACACTCCTTCACCACCACTACCAGTTACAGGGTAACCCTGCCCACTCTCTTCAGTATTTGTTCATGGACATGTGGCCATATCCCATTTTGTCTAATTCCTTTCTGAAGCTGCTGATACTACCTGCCACCACAAACTCCTGCGACAATGATTTTCAGATCATTTCTCGCTGCATAAAAACAGCATTTCTTTCACATGCTTTAAGCTATCTTCCAACTAGTTTCAGTGGCTTCCTCTAATTCTGGCACTGAAGGAAGATAACAATTCCACAGTCACTGCATTTTGTAAAACTTCTACCAGCCTTCTCCTCCCCTAACCAAAGTCCCAGTTTTCTAGTTGCCTTATTCATTTATCTATTTTGGCTACCTTTTCTTTAGCTACCTTTTAAGTCCATTCAGTGCTCTTCGACATGAAAACCTGAAAACTGCACACAGCAATCAAGTGATGGTGGCACTAATTTCTGTATAGCTGCAAAATGGTGCTTGCTCTTTTGCTTTCAATACCTGATTACACTCAGTGCTCTAGGAGGAAGGAGGAACGATCATTATCCCACCTTGGATTTAGAGCTGACATTGAAAACAGGTCTATAAATCCTAACGGATGACCGTTCTGCTATATTTTGGAGTATTTCATGACCAAGAAATACACAGGGAATGGCACCCTTTTGCAATATCTATTTGTTGCCACTTTAAAAGAGTCTATCCTGCTTATGAATTTTGTAGTTTACGAACCCTTGCAGTCCTGAATCAGACAGATAGCTGAAATTTGGAAATTAAGCCCATCTTCCTTTCTTCTGGTTTGATTGTATTTATGGTCATTTAGGATAACATGCTTGACTTTGCAAATGCAGACAGGTGGCTGCTCAGCAGGCCTCGATAACTCAGTCCCTTTTGGCTGTGCAGCCTGTCCAAGGTTGGAGAGATTGCCAGTGACAAAGAAAAGGATTAGCTTCGTGCAGCACTTTGTGCAGAGCCTGTTGTTCCCAGAAGCAACCACCTTTTGCATTTTTGGCTCTAAAAATGTTCAGTTTTCTTTGATCTAAACCTAAGACCTACTGAGTAAGTATATATCTGGCTCATAGTGTCTGTATAGAAAGAAAAGTTCAAGAAGAAAAGGAAAAGTGTGTCTAAAAAGATTTAGTGGCTTGTATGGATGCATATATGCATGTATATGCTAATGCAAAGGGATATAAAACTTTGAAAATGTGGATTTTTGAAAACCTGTTCTCCTTGGCAACTAGAATATTTCTGTTTACAGGTCTTAAAGGACACACTTCATTGAAAGTCACAGTAGAAATAAGAAACCTAGGATAAAAAAAGTATGTGCCATCCCTGGAGGAAAATAACATTATTTACAATTAAAGGAAATAGTTAAGTCAGTATTTATATACAAAATTTTGGAAAAAATGTTATTTCCCTCAAATTTCACTATAACAGGAGAGCCAGGAAATAAAAATGACAAAATAGATTCTTATTACTACTTAATTTTTGAGAAAATAGTTAAATGATGATGGATTTCCATTTGAGAGTGCTTTTGTAACGCTGCACTAATTATTTAACCTACGTAGGCATCAAGTATTCCCTTCATCAACACAGATGTTGAGTTTATGTTTAAAAAGCGTCAGTTTGTGCCCTGTGTTTCATAAGCAAATGCAGAGGCACCTGTTTCAGGGTTCCTTTTTTTGCATTCAGTGGCTGCAGGCCAAGTATAAATAAATTAATCAGGTTATTACCTTGGAGCGGGCTGTGCATTACCACTCTTCCCGCAGAGAGCAGAACATCTAAAGCTTGCCCTTCTGACCCGCAGAACACCTGAGGACTTGGCACAGAAACGCTGCATTATGCAGGTACCTGGTCCAAGAGCTGGGAAAGGCAGCCAGGGGAGCGGAGCAGAGCACGTGCCCGATCAAGCCATGCTGAAATATTTTAACACAAGTCCCTCGGTGGAGGCCTTCGCCCTCTGCTCTGACCTTACACTGCAGCTGCCTCCAGCTCCTGCTCCAACCAGCCCATAGGTAGAGGCGTAACTGACTAAAGCTGTATAAATAATGCAAGCGTCTTTTGTCACGTGTCAGACACTTTTGATCAAGGTGAAGTTAAGGGGAGATATTGTGGGCGACTATACACTGTCAAAACTTAATGAGCATGTTTAAAAAGCAGAGCTGAAGATGAGCCACACAAAACCATCCTGCCAAAAGGATCAGCGGCTTAATATGAATTAATCATACTTGGCACCCCAGCAGCACGGCCAGCAAGAGCTGGTCCAGCCTGCTGCGGTGGCTTGAAAGCTGACGGATGGTGCCTGGTGCTGGGAGCGATCCCTATGACCCCAGCAGAGAAAACATGATGGGCGGGCTGAATCGCACATGAGGGAGGAGAAGACACAATATGGAGTTGTTCCTTGAGGAGCTGTGCGTGAATAACAAACAGAGCCAGGGCAGCAGGGCCACCGCAGCATCCCTTGGCTCCAAGGGACATGTCTCCTCTGCATGGCTTGCTGCCACTAGGAGCTGCCACCAGGAAAGGCTGGGGGACACCAGGAGCTAGGAGCACATCTTGCTGCTTCCTTTGCACATGGTAAAGTAAGCAATGGTTTGATCCACTCTAGGAAAATATTTGTTTGCAAAGAGGGCAGGACCTGAATCTGGAATCTGGTAGGGTCTCAGAAAGTCCAGGCAGCACCAAAGTGTGGGAGAAGGATAACTGGGTTGTGAAGGATAACAGAATGATACCACAGCGTATTTTTTCATAAATTTGCTTTTATTTCTGCTTGCAAGTTCTGAAAGACGGCACACACTGTGCTAGTCAAAAATCACAAGACCTTGAAAGTCTGATTTACTACAGCATCAAAACACAGGTTCAGCAGTTTTAAATGATAACTTTCAATTAGTTTGCAGCTGAAGTATATTTGACTCCAGCTTTGGATACTTTAAGTCAAACACAAGCAAATGCATAAGTGATTTACTGTATATTGCTTTTATGATACAACACAATAGTTGTGCACAGCACTTTGATATATTAAGTGAACAGTTCCTGCCTTATTATTTTGTGCTGTAAAATGAAATATGTATACATTATATGTATATGTATGCATATAATTTTAAATACACAGCTTCCAGTGCTGACAGCACAGAATTAATGAAGTCACTTTTCCTCCTGCTTAAAACAGCTGTCATCTCTGCCTGTTCTGAAAGAATCAAGCAGAATTCCAACAAAATCAGATAGAAGTTGCTGCTAATGGTAACAAGCTGAAGTCGTCATTGGGGAAAGCAAATATGCCAAGGGAAAAAAATAATTTCTCAGTCTTCATGAATGAGTTGCTAAAGACAATCCCAGTCAATTAAACCCAGCATTCTTTGGTTACAGGCAGATTGCTCAGCATGGTCACAGCGTGCCTTGTCCCCACATTACAGCACAGTCTGTTTTCCAAGACAGGATAGACACAAACACACACACGTTACACCAGCTACCTTCCTTAAATGAATACAAAGTAGGCAAAGAGCCAGAGGAACCTGATTAGAAATTAATAGCTCAGGACATGTTACCTTGAAACTTCCCTTCCACCTTGCAGTTTCCTCACTGAAGGAAGCTGCATTTGATGGGTGAAATATATTCTGTGTGTTCTGCCATGGTGTAGCACACCATGTGCTACAGGTCTGCCTGATTACCTCTGGCAGGAGTCCTACTAAGCTGCTCTGAAGGACAGCCAAGACCCGGATTCCTATGTGTTCCTTTGCATTACAAGCGGCTGGTGGGCTGTTTCTCTCTTCAGCCTGTCTTGCACTTTTCCTGGGGACTTAGAAAAGGTTTTATCTCCCTGCATTAAGAATGACAAGGCTAAAGGCATTACCAGCAGATCCTGAAGGCAGTCCACCTATGGGAAAAACATGTTGACATAAAAAGGAGAATAGAAATACACATAGATCCTAACTTTGAGCTTCCCTGAAAGGCAAAATATAAGATCAGGTAAGGCTTAAATTAAATCACTTCTACAAGTGGTGTTTCCAAGTGGTGATTTGTAGCATTAAGCTCCAGCTCTTTGCATGTTCCAGGTGTGCTTATTTGTCTAACAGCCGTAATGATTTTTGGGAAACAATCCTCCTAAATCTGATACTTGGGTACAGTTCCTAACATTTGTAGCAGTGTGTTAGCTCAGCTAATTTTGTTTCTATATCACAAGCTCCCTAACTCTTCTAAGAAATGTCTTTACCCCAAATTCTCCAAAATTTCTTTATTCAGAGCACTCACTGGGCACACTAGCTTGACAAATACGTCTATATAGTACAATGTGCTACCATATGGAGATATCGAGACCAGCTCCAAGCTACCCCAGTCACCCAGGGCTGTTTGCATTCTCTTTACTCAAGGCTAAAGTGCCGTCCTGGAACGTGGCCTCACTGCTCTGCTCCAGGGCTTCCACTCTGGCCCTGTCTTCCAACTGAGACTATCCACTAAGTTGCACTACATTCATTTGCTTTACCCCAAATCTCAGTGCAGTATTTTTTCCTCCTGTGGAAATTTAAGAAATGGGATTTACCAGAATCCTGCCAAAAACATTACATCTGGGCTCATTTATAGAAAGCAATGAGTACAGACAACAAATCCCATGGTAGCAGCTTCAAGACCAGTGTGGTATCTGTAGCCCTTGGGTTATGAGGGCCTCTCCTTTTTCGTATGCAGAGGCACAGACAAGGGATCCAGGCAGTGACATGATGGTGGAGCTCTGCTGCAAGAAGGAGATGTGACTGCAATGCATAAACTAATAGTGGAGTGAATAACATTAGATTATATTCAACAACACTGACTTTAGCCAGAAGGTTAGACGAGTTTAGAGTAGCTGTCTAAGCTCTCTCTTTCAGGTGAATAGCTGGCTTTCTCCTGGCCTAAGATTCTTTGCATTCTAAAGTAAGTTTCTAAAGCAATCTAATGAATCACTGTCCATCTCTCATCAGCTGGAGAGAGAGCCTAAGAAATACTGACCCAGGCACCGGATGGCTAGGTGACTGAGTTTCATGAGATGGACATATGAAGGGAAACCACCTCCATAGATCAACTCCTCACTGCTAAAGACTGCCACATCT